>WAAG01026883.1:46976-119888 GCA_013390105.1 Tichodroma muraria | reverse complement strand
GCGGAACCAGAGAAAGGAGTGGTGGTTTTTTTTTTTTTTTTTTTTTTTTTTTTTTTTTTTTTTTAATTATTGTTATTTAGAAATCACGCTGGTGCTGAATGACCTGGAATTTTTGCTTGGATTTATCCAAAGGAAAATGTAATTGAAGCTGCAACGGGACCTTTCATAAGGGTGGCCGGTGCAGTGAGGGAGCAGGGTGAGAGCTCTGCTGTGTAAAGCTGTCTTTGTACCAGGGAGCTGGGGGGGGTTCCAGGGGGGTCGTTACTTTGGTTTTTTTTTTTTTTTCAAGACCACAATTTTAAATGGTCACCTTGGCAATCGTGTGAAACAGGAAATAGTTTTTACTTTTGGTAAAGGTTTTAAAGAGGAAACAAAAAAAGAAGCTGCCTGTGATTGTGGGCTGTAGCTATTATTAGGGCTAGGGTAGCTTGTATGTGCTATGGACTTTACCTGCTCTTATTCTGAGGGCAAGAACTCCCTGTAGCAACAATGCCACTTCTGAGAAGTGAATGGCAAGTNTTTTTTTTTTTTTAATTTTGGGTTTTCTTGTTATGACCCAAGTGCTCTGTTGGCTGACGTTTGGCATATTCTGATGGCACAACTAATGCCCCTTTTTCCCCGTACTGATGGAAGGTGGTGTTAGGAGGATTCTTGCTTACTGGTGCTAGTGAAGGTTGGGCTAGGAATCCATGGCATAGAAAATTTCTAGCTAAAATTGCACTTTCTCTCTGCCCCATATGGCTCGTGGTGGTGTTATGGGTACGTGGCTGTGATTTCCCTTGCACATACTAACATTGCACTAAAAGAGAGACTTTTGGGANTTTAAATGGTCACCTTGGCAATCGTGTGAAACAGGAAATAGTTTTTACTTTTGGTAAAGGTTTTAAAGAGGAAACAAAAAAAGAAGCTGCCTGTGATTGTGGGCTGTAGCTATTATTAGGGCTAGGGTAGCTTGTATGTGCTATGGACTTTACCTGCTCTTATTCTGAGGGCAAGAACTCCCTGTAGCAACAATGCCACTTCTGAGAAGTGAATGGCAAGTTTCCCTTCCTTTTGTATATGTGGATGAGAGGGTGGGCGAGGGGAAGAGCTTGCTTGTACAGTTTGTTGAAAAGAAACCAGACATTTTTGGTTGTTCCTAAATAAAGAGCGTAAAAGACAAACGGGAGTCGACTGGTGCTTGCACTGGGGTTTGGGAGGGCCTGGGGTGGTGCCCTTAAGCTCAGGAATGGCTGTGCCTGCCTTCCAGCTGCTGGGCTGGGAGTGCTCCATCACAACCTCCTCATTTGTTTTAAAAGAATGACAACTTCTCCATGAGGCAAGGCCATGAGTGAGTGCCCCAGCAGGAGCCTGAGCCCAGACACGTCCACCCTAGGGGTGCTTCTTCATCCCAGAGTTCTGTCCCCACGCTGCCTCAGAACAGCACGGGCAGCTGGAGCACGTAACTTTGTTTTACCCTTTTGAGTGAACAGCATAAAACCTGGGGCTGTTCCTGGTCATTCTTCCTCCCCTAAAGCCAGGAGGAAGGAGGGAGCAGTGCAGCCTCCCCTCAGGAACAGCTGCACCTCAGCTCTGCCCTGGTCTGCAGGGCACAGACCACCAGACACCTGAGCCCGCACACACATAATACTGACACTTTTATTGTCATTTAAAGCTAGAGCGGCCCTGTAAATGTAGAGTTTCACTACTGGACCCTTCGGCAGTGGCTATACAGGTCAGATCTGGTGTCACCAGGACAGACAGAGGGGCTGCTGAGGTCACTGCAGTCACGCCTGGCCCAAAGCTCTGCGAATGGACACAGCACGGGCTGGCTGCAGACAGGCTCCGGCAGCTGCACACGATCTCTGGATTACAGGCAGAGCAGTGACGCAGAGGCTGGATGGGGATTTTTTTAGGTCTCAGACAGTTTGGTCGCTCACCTCTGGCAGCCTGTCCGCACCGACGCGCTTCTTAAGGGCTTCGTGGTGAAGGTTGGTGGGTGCTTGGGGTCGGTTAGGGGTGGGGTTTATTTCCAATTTTTTTTTTTTTTTTTTTTAGTTCTCCACTTGAACACACTTCAGCAGAGAAACTGGAAAAGCTGCCTGAAAGTAGGCCATAGCAGTGCCGTTTCCATAGAAACCAGTTCACAGCGTGCTGTGAGATTCACAAGCACTGGAGGTGCTTTCGCCCGCCGGGATGGGCTACAGCCGGTTGTCCCCGTTGACCCGGGTCCTCCGCAGTACCCTGGAAGGGGGCACAGAGAGGGGACACAGCTCAGTCTCACCATGGGGGCACCAAGGACAATGCTGTGGTGGTCTTAAGCTGCCCACCGGAGGAAAGCCACAGCCCCCATGACTGGGGATAATGCCACCAGCTGTGGTGTCCCACCCTACTCCCACAGCAGGGATTCCAACAAGCACTGGCGCAACGTGCAGCTCAAGATTTAGGGTTTCCACACAGCAAACAAGACTGCAGCTCCACTTTGGGTTAGGGGGAGTCTGCACTCATCTGCCTCTAGCCAGAGTAAATGCAGGGGGTCCTTGTGCTACAGGGGAAGAGGGGAATGAGCACTGGCCTCACCTTCGCTCCCGGCTCTCGAAGTGGTCAGCGAGCTGCTCTGGGGACACACGGAAATCCTCGAAAGGCTGCTGGTACCGCAACTCAAAGGACCCCTCTCTGCCTCTGCTTGCCAGCAGCTGGCTGGAGCCCTCCCCTGCTCGATCCCGTAGGGATGAAGCATTGAAGAGGTTTATTTCGCCATTTTCCTGCTTGGATGAGGGAAAAAAATGCTGTAGTCAAGGGCTTGTGATTTCAAAGCGTACATCCTGTAGTAAGGGCAGTTGTGGTGCAGGGCCCTGGCTGCCCTGCAGCGTGTCCAGGGCTTCTGGGGGCTACAGGGTTTGCAACGTGCAGCTGCTCTAACAGCCAGCGCTGGCTCCCACCAGCACCATTTTAAATGAAGAAATAAAAGAACCATCTGGCTCAGAAGGAGCCTTGCCCTCCATTTATGCCAACAGGGACAGCCCCAGGCCAGCCAGCTCTGTGATCCTGAGCTGCAACGTCCCTGCAGCACAGACAGGCACTGTGGCAAACCCGCCTCCTCCAGCTGCTGCTGAAGGGATTT
Organism: Tichodroma muraria; assembly: GCA_013390105.1. Lineage (NCBI taxonomy): Eukaryota > Metazoa > Chordata > Aves > Passeriformes > Sittidae > Tichodroma > Tichodroma muraria. Next base: position 116,785 of record WAAG01026883.1, on the reverse strand, counting down.
CCAGGCAAGTCAAACACAGGCAGGACCCTGCCTGAAACACCCTGGCTGCTGCAGAAGGCAAAGCCAGTGCTTGCTTTCCTGCTGGCCATCGCTATGGAACAGCACTGGGAGTTCAGCCATCCACAGTCCCTCAGGCCAGACACCACTGAGCCTCACTGCCCCAGTTGGAGCAGGAGAGTGGGCAGGGCCAGGCTGGGCTCACTGGCTCTGCTCCTCAGCCCTGCAGCATGGTCACCTTCTCGTGTGTGCAGCCAGCCTCACCTTGCAAGGGAAAATGTCTATCTTGACAAGCAGAGAAGCCAGCTCCAGGTTCTCGCTGTAGTTGTTCTTCAGGGGAACAGCTCGGAAACCTACGGCAGAGACAGCCCTGTTGTCACTTGCTGCACAGGAGGTGAGGTGTCAGGGCCCTGGCACAGAACTCAAGGGTGGCCTTCTCCCACAAGACCCTTTTTCTCTTTTGCCAAGAGAGCTGTGGCTGCCCCATCCCTGGAAGTGTCCAAGGCCAGGTTGGATGGGGCTCAAAGCAACCTGGGATAGTGGAAAGTGTCCCTGCCCATGGCCTTTAGGGTCCCTTCTAATCCAATCCAGTCTATGATTCTGTGATTCTCCAAACCCCTAAACTTCCCTCAAAGCGGCAGGTGGCCCCAAGGGCTGCTAGCAAATGGCTCTGCCTTCCTTTATCTGGCTGGGGATGTGACCTGTCATGGGGACAGGAGGGACTGAGCCAACCTGGGGCCCAAGAACACCCTCCCATGAAACTCAGCATCTCCCTGGCTGACAGTGTGAAGTGGTGAGGACCTCCATGACCCCCCTCCCAAGTGCTTCACCTGTCTTCAAGCCTTTCACCAGGAAGGTGGCCTGAGCCAGGAAGTTCTCGTCGCTGAACATGTCCTCCTCGTACACCACGAAGCGGAGGAAGGCAAAGTCAGGGTTGCTGACCTGAAAGTGGAACTGCTTCGGGGTCCAGAGAGGGTTCAGGCCGTTGTCAGCTGCTCACAAAACACAGCTGTCAGTGGGCAGCCCCACTGGGTCCTCCCACTGCCCCCATGGTGGATTCTGGGCTCGGGGGCAGCTCCCAGCTCAGTGCCAGGCTTTGCTGCAGAGCCCACGGCTCACACCAGGATCAGGAGTGCTGGTGCATCCCTCTCCCCTCCCTTCCCCACCCCACTCACCCACGATCTCTGTTTTCTGCTTGGCGTTGTCGTACTCAGCACCAGACACCTCCACCTCCACGAAAGGACAAACGATTCCCCTTCCATTTTTGGGAAGGTGCCGGGCCCCAAGAACCTGAGCAGAGAGCAGGAGAGACTTGGTAAGAGACAGGAACAAAGGGGAAAAACTGTTTTTGCATACCAAGACATTTTCTTCCCAAATAAATCACCCTAGCTCTGCTAGTTGGAGAGAGAAGTAGCACTGACAGCCAGCCCAGCCCGGCATCTCGGAGAGAAATAGCTCCCACCCCTGGAAGCTGCTATAGTGTTCTTGATCCCCAATTTGACTTGTAAGCCATAAAAAGAAGCAGCTGAACTGCTCCAGGTTCCTGTCTGCTGCTGGCACAGCCAGGCCTGGGCCACAGCATCCCTCCCCCAGCTTGCCAAGCTGGAGCTGGGCACCCAGCCAAGCTCTGTTCCCTGCTGGGAGCACCACGCTGGACCCCCTCATCTTTGCTGAAAAACTTCTCAGCCCTCCTGCCTTGGTGCGAGGAGGAAGAGGAGCTGCTCTCCACCACTGCTCTGCCTCGTGTCTGCAGCACAGTCTGTGCTCCACTCAAATGACAACCTGCTTCCTCGCAGGAGAAAGCAATCACAGCTCCCTCTTGCCCGTGGCCATATGTCGCTCCAGCGGGCTGTCGGCACGCTGCTGTTGCAGGGGAAGGACCTGCTGCCAACGCTGGATCATGTGCTTTGAGTCATGCTGGGCTCGAGATGGCTTCTCCATCCATGAAAGTTGGCTTTGGTGGGGACAGCAGGCAGTTTTGCCAGAGAACGAGTGGCTGAGCCTGTCTCTTAAAGGCGACAGTGACTGGCTATGGCACAATGACTCTCGACACTTGGTGGTAGCAGCTGCATCCTGAGGTGCAGGAAGAGCTTGGAAAACAGATGGGACAGGGAATTTTTAGGGAGACAGTGGGCATGGGGTCAGTGGTCCAGAGGGTACATGATGGGGTATCCTCATGGAGAAGGGCTGTAGCTTTTTTAGGTGGGATTACCCTGAAACAGGGTAGCCACAGAGGAAACCTGGGAGTACCTAAAGGCAGGATCTCCACTGCATCCTCCCCAAGGTCTACACAAGCTGAGGGGACTGGCAAAGGAGACCTAGCTTGGTTCTGAGACCACAGGGAATGCCTGTACAGGCTGCTGGACCCCGCTGGTCCAAACATGAGAGCCAGCTGGTTTGGCACAGCCCTCCAAGAGCTTTGCCTGGCAAGTTGTCCCATGTCCCTGCAGAGCCTCTGCTGTGCAGCTCTGAGAGCTGACACAGGAACAATCCAGCCTCAGTTCCACCATTAGGGAAGTAAAAAAACCTCATCAAGCATCCACAGCCCATCCTCTGGCACCCCTCACCCTCAGCCCCCCTGCTCTTATCATCACCAGCAGCACAACACAAAAATGGCCTGAAAAGTTTGCCCTGACCTCGAGCATCTTCCCAAGAGGGGCCACGAGCAAGGGGAAATGGAAACATCGAGCCTGGAGCAAGTGAGTGACAAGGAGGGCACAAGGCACAGCCCTTGTGTTGTTAGCCTGTGGCTGCCGTCCCGGCCAGGCTCTGGGGACAGGGATGCCACCTCTGCAGCTCATGGATGCCACCTGCTGGCACTGGGACGTGGACAGGAGGAGTCCTAGGGGGAGCATCCAGGGGTGTTCCTGCTGCTCCTCCCCAGGCACCCTCAGCAGACCCCGTGAGTGCCCCTCTTCAGCGAGAGCTCTGCCAGGCTGTGCTGCGGGACAGGGCCTGAGGGGTTTTGGTGAGGAGCAGCTGCAGGCAGAGCCAGGAGCCCAGAAAAGCCATTCTCTCACCCCAGATCTGGTATAACCACAGACCCTGCATTCCCCCACACCAGGAGGAGGTACTGACCTCAATGGAGATGGAGAGTGGTTCTGTGCCCCGCAATGTGCTCTTGTCAAAGGGGTCAAAGACATCGTCCCTCATGTTGGTCGGCTGCAGGACGTACCCACACTGGCCACTGGACATGAACAAGGCCTGGTTCATCTGCATGGGCTTGTCTGGAGAGCACAGGCAGGAGATACAGGAGATGAAGGAGACCCTGTGCACTTCTCACAAGCTGGATCATTACCCCCATCACTGATGCTTCACAGGAAGCCTTTGGCAAGAGGGCCTGGCTCACCCCTTGGCAATGCTGAGCAATGTGTTCCCAGTGCACCTGCGCATGTGTTGGGGCCATGAGGCGACTCTCTCATGCACGATCTGCCCAACTACCCAGTGTTCCATGGGTCACCTCCCTCTTTTCCTCCTGCTTTTTTCACCTTTCCTTGTGCTGACTGTAGTGTTTGCCAACCCCCCTGTGAGATGCTTGAATTCACAGAAGGAATGAAAAAGCCGGCAGGAAAAAAGAGGCAGGTCGTTTGCTGGTGTGCCGTGAGCAGAACGGGCTCTCAGCAGGCTTTGGCAAAGGCCAGGGAAAGGAAGACTGGACTGCATGGCAGGAGCAGGAATGGAAGCTGGGGAAAGGCAAGAAGAGCAGCCAGCTGGACTCAGACCATGCAACCAGCTGGTGGTCCCAAGCCTGGGGCTGCACCATCCCTTTTGGCACCTTCCCTGCCTGCCTGCTTGTCACTAGGGACCTGGGAGAACTCCCTGCCTCCTCTCCATTTCATCTTGTCATGGCACAATCCCCAGCCTCAGTCCAGCTCCATGGCTCAATCCAACCCTCTGGAGCATATTAACCCAGGTCTCATTGCCTGCAGAGCCCTTCCAAGACCCAGAGCCCCTCCCAGCCCCCCATTTGCCAGGAGCAGGGGCTCAGCAGGTGGCTCGGAGGAGGCACAGGGCACCCCCAGGAGCCAGCCCACCCTCCCTGCCTGCTACCCTCACCTGGGGTCTGAAAGTTGAGTGCCACCAGCTGGCTGCCACAGATCCACATGGGCAGGGGGTCGTAGTTGGAGGAGTCAAGGCGCTGGCCCTTGGGGTAGATGCGGGAGAGCTGCAGGCGGTTGTACTGCAGGAACTTCTTGCCCTTGATCTTGTTGACATACTTTTCCGCCTTGGTCTCGGGAAAGGAGGACATATCTCGGTAACAGGCCCTCTCTGTGCCGATCTCTGGGAGGGGACAGCACTGTGTAAGGCAGGAGCACACTCCCTGTGCTGACACTTAACCACCCCAGCTCCTTGCTGACGCCATCCTCTCATCCCTGGCGCAGCCACCGGGGCTGTGCAGACCCTGCTCTGCCCCAGTGGGTGCTTGCCAGGTGCCCAACACCAACAGCTGAGCGCACCAGCACAGCTCCCCCTGACCAGGCATGAAGCTCCCCAGACCCACGCCCTCAGCAGCTGCTCTGGGTGCTGACAGACCCCAGCAACAGAGGGATAGGGAAGGGAACTTGTACCCTCTGGAGCTACCCAGAGCTCCAAGGTAAACTGGTGATTTGGACACCTTGGACACCTAGCCTCTGCTGAGATCTAGGCAAAGCATCCCCCTGGGCTACACCACAGTGACTGCCTGTGATGGCCACCAGCTCAGCAGATGCTCACTCTCTTCATCAAAGGGCACAGGTCGGCAATAGACCACCAGTTCTGAAAGCTCCAGGGCAATCTTCTTTCTCCTCTCCATCATCTTCCCTTCAGAGAGCTGCCAAAAAGAAGGTGAGAGAGGTGTCAGGCCAGGTAGGAGCAGTGGTGATGGATGACGCAACTCATAAGCAGATCCTCACTGCTTGGTGTGGCTCTTGCCCACACTGTGGGGACCACCAGCAGAGCTGCCAGGTCTGCGTGGGGGACATCACATAGCTAGGGCCTGGGTAGGACCTACATCCTGCCCAGAGCAAGACTGGCACTGGTACCAGCACAGGGCATCTGTGGCCTTGCCACACTCCACAGATGGAGATCCCCCACTTTCTGAGGCTGTAGCACCCACCCAGTTGTCCAATCTTTCCAAATATCCAGTCTGAGCCTCTCAAGCTGTGTGGTCATCACCCCTTGCCACACTGTTCAAGACTGCTCTGGTTTTACCATTGCTGTAACTGCTCTGCCAGCCAGCACAGGCTGTCACCTCACCACCCCCCACCAGCCTCCAGCTGCTCCTCGGCTCCTGGAAAACCCAGCACCCGGCCAGGAGATGCCTCCTCCCTTGCCACGCGCTCCCCAGACTCACCCTGGCATCAGCTGTCTGAGCTGCCTCCCGGATCTTCTTCACCCAGTCCAGCAGGTCCTCGTGCGTGTCGGCTGCCACGTCCAGGGACAGGCGTGACACCGAGGACATGCTGATGGAGAAGACGAAGAGGCGGTTGTTCTTGCCCTCGGGGCGGATGGCTGCGGTGACAGGGAGCACAGGGCAAGGTCACAGCAGCGGCTGAGCCAAGCCCTTCACAGGGAGGAAGGGAGAAGACAGGCACAGGGACTCACGGCTACCCTAGCGCTCTACAGCTACAGGAAACTCCCATTTCTGGCCACTGGAGGCAACAGATGGAGCCCAGGAAGCAGTGAGTGAAGGGCTGAGAGGCCTCAAGGGGCCTTTGCAATGCTCCCTCCCTGGCACTCACCGATCTGGCAGGAGGGCACGTCCAGGACGCCTCCGAGCAGGTCTCCCAGGGGGCTGTTCTCATCTAGCTGCTGCTGGGAAGGAAGCACAGCAGGATGGTGCTGGGCATGGTGGGCAGAGCAGCCAAGCTCGGGGGCACAAACCCTCCTTGCTGCACTCATGGCCATACTCACCTCCCGCTCTGGCTCCAGGCTAGTGGGACTAGTAATTTCCTCTACGTAGTTGGAAGGGAACCACAGCTGCTTTTTGCCACCGTAATCTCCTCTCCACCTGGAAGGGACGGAAGGGGCAATGTCAGCACCCACCACGGGAACCCAGAGTATTCTCTGTGGGGGTGATGGGAACAGGCATCTCTTCCATCATCTGCTTTTAGGGTTTGTGAGGCTTTGGAACTGTGCAGCTCATGGGTAATCCCCGGACAGACCCACCCCTAGTGTGGACACACCTTTGTGTGGATGGTGACAGCAAGGTTTGGCCATATCCCCTAGGGAAAAGGGACGCTCAGGACCAACTCACCAGCCTCCTTCCTGTTTCTCCACGTTCTGGATGATGGCATTTTTGGTGAAGGTGAGCTCGTCCTCCCTCTGTGCCTTGTAGTCAAACAGGGCTTTGACTGCACACTGCAATGAGGAGGGGTCCCATGAGGCTGGGCAGGGAATGGACACGTGCACAACGAGCCCACAGGATGAGAGATCACCTCCCACCACAGGTGTGTTTGCTGTGGGGTTGTGAGGCACATCATGTGCAGGCAGGCAGGCAGCATCCAGCCCTGCTGCAAGAGGTTGCCAGACCCTAGTGACACCTTGCAGAGCAAATCAAGGCCCCCATTTATGCCAAAGCAGAGCTCACAAGTCTGGTATGATGCCACACAGGCATGCTCCTCTGTCCCAAGAGCCACTGATGGGCTTAGTTTGGAGAGCTCAGAACAAGAGGCAACCCAGCTTGGGAACCTGCAGGTTCAACCTCCACTGTCTCTCTCTTCAAGGTCTAGAAATGAGTGTGCAAACTAATACAGCTCTTGGAAAATAAAAAGACCCTTGCTAAACACCCTTGCTAAACCCTCTAGCCTTGCAGTTTGCTTTGTGCCAAACAGTGAGAGTGTACCTTGAAGGTGGGCATTGGGTTGGCTTCCACGTAGAACCCAGGATGGCGTCCCTCGTACAGGGCTCCATAGTCCGGCTCCTGTGGAAGCAAAGGGACAATGGTTACAGCAGTGACTGCAGGAGAAAAGGTTCCCTACCTTGGGGTAGATGGGAGAGGGCCCCAGGAAGGCACAAGACCAAAGATGATGCTGCAGACAGCAAACAGCAGCCCAAGCCTGGCTCAGAGAGGCAGCACCAAACTCCGCTCAAGTGTGAGGAAGCCCCAAGAGGTGTGGGCTGCTAAGCAGAGAGATGGCTCACACACCACCACCTCCAGGCACCAGCTCAAAAATGACCTGTCCATCGTTCTTTGGCTGCTGCACTCACCGCTGTCCCGATCTTCTCCAGGGTCTCCTCGTTGATGGGGTAGCGCAGCTTCATCTTGCGGTACAGCGGGTGCTTCTCATAGTAGCTGATCAAGTCCACGAGGCTCTCGAACTCAGAGTTACCCAGCAGCACAGTCTGGCCCTCCTGCTGCACCCGGCAGTGCTTGATCTTCCCTTCTGCCCTGGAGGGAGGAAACACAGGGAGAAGCCACTTGGCACCTGCCAAGAGGCCTCTGCCAAAATAAAGACACCAAGGAAAAGGTGCCCCTGGTGAGGTGCCCGAGCACAGCCCTCTCCCATCAGAAGATGGGAGGAAGAGCAGGATCTCAAGGGCTTATTCAAGGGCCATCCCAGAGCAAGGGGAGGGCCCAAGTCTGGCTGATGGCACCTCTCGTGCTCTCTCACACACCGCAGCACCCACCAACCCTTGTCCCAGGGACGCACCTGAAGGAGATGGCGTAGGAGCTGGGCTCGCTCCTCTTGCGCACCAGGAAGGCTCCGTCGCGGGGCACCCGCATCAGCATGTGCTCGGCTTGGGCCCGCGTGAGGTTGGCGTGGTACCACCTGCCAGGAGAGACGTCGCTGTGCACAGGTCACACACACCCAGCCCATCCCACACCTCTGCCACGGCACGTGGCTTCCCCTCCAGCCCCTAAAAAGTCCCTTGAATTCTCCGGAGGAAGACAGGGACTGCAATGGGGCAGGCAGGATCAGAGCCCTGTGGTGAGGTGTGACATGGGCGAGGGCATCCCGACCAAACCCAGCAGCTCTGTGCTCTGCATTGAGCCTCCATGACATTCAGCTCCATGAAGAACGAAGCTGGCCAGCCTGGCTGCTGTGACAGAGCTCCATGGGGAGAAAGTGGGGACTAGAAAGCTCCAGCAAGGGAGGAATGGCTGAGGAGAGATCCGGGAGAGCTTCCTACAGTGTCCCGGCTGCCCAATGGACACGTGCACTCACTCTTTGCTCTCGTGGGCATTGGTCTGCGGCACTGGCTCCGTCAGCCTCATCTCAAACTCGTTGCACCTCAGTGGCACCTCCTGGTAGTGGGTGATGAGGTCGTAGAGGCTGTCGAACACCAGGTTGTCTGTCAGGAAGAACTTGGGGCTGCCGGCGTCCTGCCGTGAGTGGATCCTGCAGTGCTGCACCTTCCCATTGCGCCTGCGGAGCAGGGAGGGAGGGGAGGGGGTAAGCCAGGGTTGTCCACGGAGATTTTGCACCTGCCTCAGGCACAGCTCCAGCCTGATGTGGCATTCCTGCCCCACAGGAGAGCAACTGCATAAGGATCCCAAGAGACTTGACCCTTGTGCACTGGGACAGGGAGCTGACACAATGCTGGGACACAGAAACAGGGGAGAAACTGCTCACAGGCCACCCAGGAATGGGACCCCCACCGGTGAAGAAAACACCAAGAGGAAACAACCCCCGGCATGACACAGAGCAGTGGACTGGCGCTGGGGCCCTCACCAGAAGGAGAGGGTGTAGTCTCCTACGAAGGTCTCGCTCTCTCTGACGAGGAAGGAGCCGTCGGGGGCCCCTGTCTCGATGCAATATTCCGTCAGCAGCCGCTCCGCGATGTGCCGCCCGTCACGTCCCGCTCCCAGCTTCCCGTGGAACCACTTCTCCGTGGAGTGAAGCTCCGTGCTGTTGCTCACCTGGCAGGGGGAAAAAGCCATCGTCGTGGGTTAGTGAGGGCAGGCTTGTGGCGCTGGATCCTGCTTTGCTCAGGGGTCTTTCAGCTGGGACCAGGGAGTTCCTGAAGCAGCTCCCATCCCTCCCACCACAGGATCTCCCCCTGAAGTCAGGCAATGGCAATGCTCAGCCCCTTGGGCAGTCAAGTCCTTTCCTTAGGGAACAACTCACAGTCACACAGGAGAGCCCTCACCTCCTTTTGCTCTTCCTCATCCTCATTTCCTTGGTCACTGGTTGTCTCCCCAGAGTAATAGATCTTGCTGCTGGTCAGCACAAAGTAATGTGGGTTCCACTCCTGCAAGGAAACAAACTCTGGCAAAGAGACCCCTGGGAAAGCACCAAACTGCCCACCATCCACCCATGGGATCATCTCTTCCTGACCAGCACAAGCAGGGAGGGACGATCAGGTTTGTGAAGGACAGCCACCAACACTGATTCCAGTGAGTCACAGGAGCTTCTAAGACATCCCCCAGATCTGAGGCATGGATTTATCAGCAGCAAAAAAGCCAGCATGTGACAAATCACACTGCAAACACTCCAACACTTAATAAAAGGAGATGACCAAATGAAGAGTGAATCAATGCAAAAAGAAAACAGTGTGCATGGACTCAGCACAGGGGCAATCTGAGGTGAAGATATCAGAGATGGTTATGTATTTTCCATTGGACCTTACTGTTGTTTTTTTTTAAAACCCTGTTCCATTTGCATGTGGCTTTGCCAGACAGACCCTCAGCAGAGTAAAGCTGCTGAAGGTGGGCTGTGAGTAAATGCTCGCAGTAATGAACACTCAGTGCTTTACAAAGCTAAACCGTTGCTTAGGCATGTCAGGTGTGCAGGCACTTGGCAGGGTTGGAAGCACAGCCATCTCCAGAAATTCCTGCAGCACAAATCACAGGCTGCAGTGCCTGGGCCCAGAGCTCCCTCTAGCTCAGCCTTCTGCCTCTAGCAAAGGCCCACAGGCGATTCCTAGGGAAGAGCACAGAGAGAGCCTGCATAAAATGCCCCCAGCCTTCAGGGACACCTGAGAAACCAGACAGACTGAGAGCCTCTTCAATCATGTGTAGCACAGCCCTTCCTTCCAGCACACGCAGCACCTGACAGAGCCACCACGTCACTGATGGAGCCCTCAGAGCAAGGACTGGGTCACCATGGCACAGACATACGTGATTGATGGGGTCTTCAAGGTAGAGGATCCCATTCTTGATGGAGTTGCTGATGTCATTCTCTGAGTACATCACGGACGTGGGCAGCTCCTCATAGGCACTGCCCTCCGCCAGCTTCTTGTGCTGTGGGATGAGAGAGGGGGACAGGCACCTTGAGGGGAGCACAGGCACCCAAAAAGCAGCATAGACTTCCTGGTGAACAGCCCTAAAAGCCCAGGTTTGCTGCAGTGGGGTCCTCCAGATTAGAGTAAGTACAGAATAAACAAGACCCATGCCACAGGGATCATTAAACTGCACTGAAGTCCCACCCCTTCCTCCCAAAGGTGATTCCTGAAGCAGAAATACCAACATCCCCCATGCCCTCAAAAGAAAGGCAGCACCCAGCTGCTAAGCTCACTTCCCAGCAGATTCTCTGAAGCAAGAGAGCTTTTTTTGTGTCCAGCTGTCCTTAGCTCAGGTCTCCTCTTCCATCCCTACACTGCCAACCACCCCCTTCCAAAGGCAGCTGCCTCCAGTCCCACACCCTCACCCCATTCCCTCACTTAGGAGCCTCGCTGGACAAGGGAATTCACCTTGATGAGAATCTTCCTCTTGAGCTGGTTTGGAGATGGAAGGCCATCAGCAGAAATATCGACTGGCTTGGTCAAGAGCATGTCTCCAAAGACCTTCTTGAAATTCTGAGCCATGTTCCTCTGCTGAGCAATGCTGCAGTGGTCCTCAATGGACAGAATGATGGGGAAACTGGGAGAAAGAGCAGAGCCATCAAAGCCAGCATGGGATCTGGTCGGAACCAAGGACTTCTGAGCTCTGTCTCAAAGCCTGACCTCAGTGCCCTCCAGGAGCAGCTCGCATCAACAGCCATCTGTGCTGCCTTGAGCACCCAGTGTAGCCACCCTTCAGGAGTGCACAGGGTGGAAAAGGACTGGGAAACTACTTGGGTTTACCCAAAGCCCTCCCTCCCACAACATTTTTCTGGGAAAAATCTCCCTTTGGCTGGGAAACATGACACGCTTTCCTCCCACCACATCCAGGCCTTGTGCTGCAGCTCTGGATAAAGTGAACTTCACTTTGCTACAGCCTTGGCTCCATTCTCTCTCTGCTCTGCTAGCTGAAGTCCTGCTGTACTCACTCAGAGGTGACAAAGGCATGCTCCTTGATAGTGACCAAGACATCAGAGAACTTGATCTTGGTGGTTAAGGTGTGTCCGTGGTAGATGACCGGCATGCCATCGGGACCGTCCCAGCAATCCACTGAAAGAGACCCACAGGGGAAACTTAGCCCAAAGGCTGGAATGGAGGCAAGACATGGACGTGAGATGGACTGAGACAGGTGCTGCTGGGAAATGTACTGGAAGGCAATAAGGGAGTGAGGTGATCAGTGAAAGCCCTGGTCTTTCTGTGGGACCAAAACCTCGGGCACAGATCACCCAGTCCCACAAAGCAAACGACCTCGGCTCTTCCTGTACATCACGGTGTTAACGTTGCCACTGGCCACGCCAGCCTTCAGCTCTGCCTCCCTTGCAAAGCCTCCACTGACCACCACAAGCTACTTGTGGTGGCAGAGACAGAAGGGCCAGTCTTGGGTACTCACGTTCGATGCAGCGGCAGCCCATGCGCAGGCAGCGGGCGTAGGCCTCCAGCGAGGACTCGCTCGAGAACTGATCCCCCGTCAGGTACCTTCCGGGTGAGACAACACATCAGCACAGTGACGAGCCCACTGTGGGCACAGGTGTCTGCTGGGACATTGTGGACCTGCCTCTGGCACGTGGGAATGGCGGGAGTGGCGTTTCTGCACACCTGCCACTTTCCGTGGGTGAGGGGTTCAGTTCTGCTCCTGCTGCAAGGGGCTGCCAGCACGCCTCTGAGGTGCAGCTCCTGAGATAAACCTCAGATAGCATTATCAGCCATTATGGTGCCACAAACAGCTCCCTGCAGCCTGAGAGCAGCGTTAGACAAGCTCTCGAAGGCAGACAGGATCTCACTGCCTGCCCTCAGGGCTGCTCAGCTGGCTTAGGCTCTCAGTCCTTTAAATTTGGGTTAGCATGAACACAGAGCACAGACAGAGCCTGTCTGCACAGAAAACAGTTGCTGCAAAATTATTCTAGCAGCAGAGAGTGGAAAATGGCCAATTTCAGCCTGACGGGGTTTATCACATCTGTCCTGAGAGGCTCTGGAGAATGACATTGCTAATGGTGAGAAATTACCAGTGACAGCTCAGAACATGAAGGCACCTGAATGCCTGTGCAGATGTGTGCTGCTGACAATGTCTGTGCAAAACATTTATGGCTAAATGACAGAAGGGAGGACTGGGGCACCAAGAGGAAGGTTTCTGATATACTGGCCTTGGTTTGGAAAAGCCTACTTGACCCATCACTGGAATCAGGCAAAATCAGGATGCTCCCACCCTGGCACGAGAAAAGGATGCTGAGAGCAGCTGGGTGGAGAGAGCCCTCCCCTCGTCCTTACGTGTTGTGTGAGGAGGAGATCCAGTAATGGGAGAGAGGGTTGTTCATGTTCTCCAGACACACCATGTCCAGTTGCGAGTTCCAGATGCTGTTCTCTTTGGAAAACAGGAAGGTGAGAAACTGCTCAGGAAGAAACAGAAACGTGTTAATGATGCAGAGGAGCCAGCTGCTGTGGTTAACTTCACCCGCATCTCCCGTTCTGTGCCAGCAGACATCCAGCACAGACTGACCAGGGCTGCCCCACAGCACACCAGCTACCTGAGCCACGGTGCCTGAGTGACCACAGCTTGGGCACTGCCACCTACCCACTGAGCTCTGCCAGGTATCTGTGTGCCAGGCCCTTTGACCCAGCTAGAGACAAACTAATGGCTCTGCATTTTATTTTGCAGCTCACATGGCAGGCAATAGCTTACTAAGGCCACGTGGGTCAAGGGACCTTGGCTTAGTCCAGAGAGCCAGCAACACGGTCATCTCTTGTTGTTTTTATTCTTTATTCAGCTCTTCTTGCTTTGAAGAGATCCTTACATACCCCAAGGCAGCCTTAAGCCAAAGGCAGCCCCTCTCCTCCTCCAGATGAACTGCCTGGTGAGTACTCCCAGCTGCACACACTCAGCACAAAAGGACAGCCCAGAAGCCATTCCCTTTGCCAACCACATCCATCTCCCAGGGCCACGCAGCTCACAGGAGCTGTGACCCTTCCAGCACCCCCACCCCGCAGCAAAGGCACAGACAGCAGAGCTGTCACACCACAGCACACATCCCACCAGGGATGTCATCCCCTGCGTCACCCCGCTCCACACACGCCACCATCACGGTGTCTTACTTCGTCCAGGGAGAAATAAGGCTCGTCAATCTCCCTCAAAGGGTCTCTCAGGAAGCTGAACATGAATTCCTGTACCTGAAGGGTATCTGCAGCCCAGAGCTCCTGCAAAGCCCAGGGGAGACACAGAAGAACCCATTTCAGAATGTATTACTGCAAACCACATGCAGCTCATCCAGTTCGAAGTTTTAACTAAGGAGGCAGTTTTTGATGCAAGACCATCTCTGCCAGGAACTCAACTGTCAGCACAAATGCTGGATAGCACACAAGGAAGAAATCTGCCCTGCTTCTGAGTAGGCTTCATTTTCTCTCCGACAGCTCCTTTGAACACATCTGCCATCCCTCCTCCTTCAGCAGCAGAAGCCAACCCAGCTTCCTTTGGCTCTCTCTCTCCCTGGCTTTCTTTCATTAGCCACCAAAACACTGCATCTCCCCACTGATTAACTCCCTGCTGGCTGCAGACCACAGGCAGGGAGGTGGCAGTGGGGGACGGGGCAGAGCAGAAGCCACAAGCCATGGCAGAGCTTTTGCCAGCCAGCCCTGCCCTCCTGTAGGAGACCAGCAATGAGACAGGAACCTGGCAAGAGCCAAGGGGTCTGTGCTGCCCAAAACTGCACTGCTAGTGCCTGTGTGTGTCTGCACATGCATGACGTGCTTGCTGAGTGACCCAAGATTGCTTTTAAATTGAAGACTCAGCAGCTGAATGCATCAGCTACTCCTCAGGACCTGCTGACACCTCCTGAGCAACAGGATGGACATGACTTCGGCTGCAGCAAACCTTTGGTAACCAGCTGAGGCCACAGGGACTGGGTCAACCTCCACTGATCAGTTCCTGCCTCCTGGGACCCCCACTCCTCCCAGATCTCCTGGTTCCTTTTCTGGCCAGGGTGCCTGACTGAGTTCAGGTTTGCCCTCCCCAGCACTTCCCCTACAACACCTCCTGCTCCAGAAGGATGTGTTGTGCCAGGCAGAGCAGCCCACAGCCAAATCCCACTCCACAGCAAGGCTACCCTCGAAGCACTGGACCCCTAATGTCACCAGTGCCTACCCCACTGTCCCTCCCCACTGCCTGTGTTGAGCTCACCCTCTGGTACTCCAGCAAAAACTTCTGCAGCTCCAGCAGCGACACCCTGAAGTGCTCAGACCTTTCTCCACCCCTGACAAGCAGAAAGAGAGAAGCTTAAGTCACTAGTGCAGCACATCATGCGAGATGCCACCTGTCACCTCCCTGGCACGTGCAGCCAGAGGTGCCCCAAGCATGCAGGACTGAAGGAGCAGAGAGCTGAGGAGAGCAAACACATGTCCACATCTCAGAACCAGGAGAACTCCAGGAGCAGTACAGAGCTGACACTGACAAGGGCATGATAACATGAAACTCTGGTGAAGGGCAGCAAAAACCATTAGAGGGATGGATCAGTGGGGAAAAAAAACAAAAAAAAAACCCCACAAAAACCAAACCAAAAACAAATAAACAAGAAAAAGAAACCCAAAGATCAGATGGTCTTGTACCAGTGTAAAGAACTAAATAGGTGCAGGGCAGTTAAGGGGTGACTGCAGACAGGACAGACCTACAGCTATGCAGAGAACATGGACTCGTGGAGGCAAGACACAGGGAATGAAGAAGGGAACAGTTTGTAGCTGATAATCTTGAAAGACTGGTCCATGACTGCTTTAAGCCACAATGGACAGCCAAGGGCCATGCTGGGCACTAACACCACTAAATCCAAAGTGGACTGGGCAGTGCTGGCTGTCCTGGGCAGAGGGATGAGCCAGGTAGTCTGCTGAGGGTCCTGACATCTCTCTTCTGTGGTTACAGGAAAAAAAGGAAGGAAACCATTGGGAATTACTTGGACAAGCTAGTAAGTCTTTCACTCTTTAGCTCCTGTGTCTAAATACAAGCTCTTTCTATCACAGCCCAGATGAGCAGAGGGCAGGGAAAGGCACAGCTGGCAATGGAACCAGGGGCACTGCCTGGGTGGGGAGGGCTCTGCAGCCACCCCGAGCACAATCCCTGGGAGATAGCTCGAGGTCTGATCACATCAACCAACTGCCCTGAGCTGGATCCCACTGGGGTATCTGGGAGGGAGAGAGCCCTCCCTGCCCCGAGCTGCAGTGTCCACAGCAATGATGCTTGTTCAGAGCACAGAACCATGGGAAGCACAGGAGCAGGAAGAGTGCATAATGCCTCATCCCAACATGCTGCTGCAGGCCCCACAGCATGTTATGGAGCAAAAGAAAACAGCCCCTTCCCCAGAAAACACAGAATTATCCACCTTTCCAAGAACGGGACATCCATCTGCAAAAGAAGAAGCACAAGCATCAGGTTTGCACTCAGTAACTTCTTTACTCCCAAGAGATGAGCTCACCCCAAGGGCAGCAGGGTTAAAAAGTCAGTTAAGTGGGAATGCCCATTAACAAATATGGTTTCTCCCTTCCCTTCCTTTTCCTGCCCTGGAGAATTCAGCTCTTACTGTTTTCTGGGCACTGAACATCAGGCTGCGGTAGAGCTGCGCAAACTGCCCGTAGGTGATATCCCCGTTCCTCTGCTCCACATCCTGAGAAAGAAATCAAACCCAGAGGTTTTACAGAGGCCACAGGTAACTCTGCATGGCTTAAGGAATGTCTCTTCACACCAGTATCCCTGGGGAAAAAGGAGGAGAAAAAGGCCAAAACCCATCCAGACTTTGCCTCCTGCACAATGGCCTCAAGTTGTGCCAGGGGAGGATTAGATTGGATATTTTGAAAAATTCATGAAAACAGTGGTCAGGCATTGGAACAGGCTGTCCAGGCAGTGGTGGAGTCACCACCCCTGCATGTGTTCAAAGAACACATGGATGTGGCACTTGGGGACATGGTTCAGTGGACACGGCAGTGCTGGGTAATGGTTGGACTGACTAATTTTAGAGGGCTTTTCCAATCTTAACAAATCTGCCACCGTCTCTGCTGGGGCCAGTGGGATCCTGCAGTGCCCAGGGCACAGGCACATCCTAAAATGAGTTCCACAGTTCCCCAAACTCACCCACGTGAAGGCATCACCACACTGATAAAGTGTCACCACTTACTTGAATACTTACAAAAGGACAATTTGATTTTTTGTTTGCCCAGAGTATCTGATGTGTCTGGAAACCACAAGACCCAAAATGTGTGCTCTCCTTTGGATACACCACTCTCTGGCCTTGGAGTTCTGTGCTGGTGGGAACAGCTGGTCATCACAAGATGACCCTTTACCCCCGGGTCAGTGGTGATGCTGGCAGAGCATCACTCGGTGGCAGTGGGTTGCAAGAGCCAGGATGCAGGACCTGGTAGCTGGTCTGCACTCAACCTCACCAGCACCAGCCCATGACTGGAGCCAGGAGCAATGAGGGGAGTGTGGGAGGCAGGGTGGGGTAAGGAGAGGGTGCTGGCCACAAATGGGCCAGGGTGCGGCACCCAGTGGGAGCTGGCACCTCTTCAGTCACCACCGTGGGTGGGGGCCCTCCCAGGAAAGGCTGGGAGGCTCTGCAATATGCAAACGCTCCCTGGGAGTTTAACCACCACCAGGTTTTGCTCAAAGGCAGGCAAAGGGCTGCTGAGGGGGAGAGTGGAGGGGTCACGCACTCACCGTGAGTCTCTCCCGCAGGAACCTCATGTTGGGGACCCGGTAGTTGACCTGAGACAGCATGTTCTTCAGATCCTTGGCAGAGATCCTGGCTCAGCAGGGGAAAGAGGGGAGACCTCAGTTCAGGAGGTCTGGGATGGAGGGGTCTCACCCTGGGGCATCAGGAACACCACATGCACAGAGAGGCCGTGCCCAAAGGGACACCAGCTGTGACACAAGGATGGGTGCGTGAGCCCAGCACGATGCCCAGGCTGGGAACAGTGGGGAGGATGTGGGGAACAGAGAGGGATATCAGCATGTCAGTGGGGACTGCAAATACTGCTTCTGACAAAGCAGGGTGAGCCCAGCACCCTCTGCCCACTCGGGCTGATGCCACAGCTGGCAGGCAGCACCCACTGCTTTAGATGAACGACCAGGAAGAAGCATTTTTCAAGTATCTGTGTCCCAACATGGATGCTGGGTGACCAGCTCCCTTCCAAAACCCACTCCCCGGCCTGCTGGAGGAGGCCAGGCTCTCTAAGTGGTTAAGACTCAGCTAATTTTATCCTAAGGAGAGGAAAAAAGCCATTTTTGGTCCCCAGCCACAGGCACAGCACTGCCACGTCGTGCCCAGCTGTGCTCTCCCAGCCACACACGCTGCAGGCAGGGAGCAGCCAGCGTGGCTGTGCCTCCCAAAGCCCTCCACACCAAAGGTGCTGGCTCCCAGACCAGGGAAAACTCCAGTGTCAGCCCTGAGCAGGATCCCACACCCCTGCAGGCAGAGACAGGCAGGAAGGAGCTCTGGGCTGCCCTTGCCTGTTCCGGAGCTGTCCCCACATGGGGCAACAGCCCTGCAGCAAGGAAAAATGAGGATGTCTCCCATCTGCAGGATTTAGAAGCTGAGGGGTCTGTGTCAAATCATTTTCTGGCAGCTGCTGCCTTAAAAGCAAGTCCTGGGAGTCCACCCCTGCAATCACAGATGGTTCTTCTGTCCCCCACTGAGCACATGGGAACACAGGATCCTACAGGACGCTTCCCCATCCCCCAAAGCATAGGGCGAGTCTGGAAATCCTTATGGCTTTGGGGTGCAAATGTAAAAATACCAGGGAATATGTCCTGCAGAGGGGATTTAACCCGGGTGCTTGCTGGCATTCGCATGTGACCTGCATCTTTTTTACACTCTTCCCTGAAAGCAGGGTGATCTCAAACACCACAGGAAGGAGGAGGGATGGAGAGAGCTCCATGGAGAGGGAGAAACCGGCTGGTGTCAGGCGCTGCAGAGACGAGGGCCCGGCAGCCGGCGGGACACAGAGGGCCCTTGTTCCTGGGCTCAGAGCCCCGGGACACACACGGCCAGAGCAGGACCTGGCCCAGCCCCTGTGCCCTGCCCAAGGCCAGCACCCGGCCATCCAAGGACTTTGCAGCGTCCTGCCACTCGCTGGCAGGACAGAAAAGTAAAAATAAAATGCTGGGAAATGGCCCCAAGGCTCCCCTTCCCTCACGGCTGTACAGTCAGCAACACACACTCAGCACTAGTATCTCCCCCTGCACCTCCAGCTCCCTGGGCAGGTGAAGGTACCCCGGGCTCAGAGTGAGTGTTCTGGGGAGGAGATCCTGCCCTTTCCCTTCTCCAACACACCCAGCATCCACAGGCATGTGCAGGGTGCTGTGTGACTCCCTGGGCAGGGGGTCCTGGGTGACAGGGACATGTGTGGAGTGAGCCAGGAGTACAACGAGAGATGCCCTCACATGTCAGGAACCACAGCATGTAACAGCTGTCATGGGACCCCCAACAGGACACACAGAGTCCCCAGGGCTGCCCAGAAGCAATCCCTCCTTGGTGAGAGCATGAGACTGCAAAAAAGCTCGTGGAAAAAGAGTAGGAGGGGCTGGAGGAGCAGAACCAGCAGCAGCCATCCCTGGAGACTCGCTGGAGCCGACACTCAGCTCTGGTGATGCTGAGCTGTTTCACAGGAGGTGCTGGAGCACAGCCCTGCTCACTGATGTGACAAGAGCAAGCCCTGTCAAAGCTGTGACCAGCATTTCCCCCTCGGCTACAGAAGGAGGACAGGGTACGGAAGGATTTTATTTACTGTGTGTTACTCATCACGTTAAAGTGCTGGAGACCTTGGATAAACAGCTTGGTAGTATTTTCAGACTAGAAAGTAAAAAACAAAATAAACTTATTTTTTCTACTGAACTTTTTTAAGGTTTCATGACAAACAGGCCAGAGGCCCAGCCCTCTCACAGGGGATGGAAACATTCCCCTGCCAGCCCTCAGTGCTGTAAATTCTGCTCCCAGCCATGGGCAGCTCTCCTGACCAGAGGTGAAACAGTCTCCTCCACAGCAGTTAGGGGGAAAAAAAAAAAAAACCCACAAAAAAACCAGCATCCTGTTATCCTCCTCTTTCCACCTAACCTCCCTTGGAAAAACAAATACCCAAAGGCCCAGCAGCCAGTGGAAAGAGGCACCATCTGCTGGTGTGCAGGACGGGACGTCCCGGCACTCAGCCGGGGAAGGCGGAAAGCAGAGAGAAGAAAGGGCTCCGGCACAAGGGGCTGAGGCACGGGGTACACAAATGCTGGGAATGATTTCTGCAGCTGCCAAAACCCTATCTGTTCTGGAAAGGATCAAGGATAGTGTGCAAGTGGTTGTTGGTTTTTTTTTTTAAAAAA
The DNA here is from genome assembly GCA_013390105.1 of Tichodroma muraria. NCBI lineage: Eukaryota > Metazoa > Chordata > Aves > Passeriformes > Sittidae > Tichodroma > Tichodroma muraria. The sequence continues at coordinate 97,209 of WAAG01026883.1, read as the reverse complement.
AAAAATCACAACTCACTGCTCCCTTTGAAAATCCAATTCCAGGCTGAAAAGCAAAAGCAGAGAGTTCAGTGACATTAAATTTAATGCTGAAATGCCTCACAAGGGCCAAGATTTAATCCAGGAGATGTGTATGTCCTGTAACTGTAGCCTCTACGTTGCAGAAAACATATGGATGCTTGTAAAATGGGAAGACCCCAAATCTTTCCACATCCCCTCCGTTGCTGTTTTGCTCTGCTCACTGCCTGGGCTGGAGCAGCAGCTCTCCTAATTCAGGGTTTTGCACTGAAACCTCTCCCTGTGGTTGACAGGTAAGGAATATATTGGATTTTGCTGCCTTAATTCTAAATGCTAATAGAAAGATGATATCAACAGAAACAACAGGGGTGCAACAGGCTGGCTGTCAGCTCTGCTGACCTGCCTTGGGCAGACAGATCTATCCATGCAATCTCTTTTTCTACTGTTGGGATGCCATTTCATCGGTTTTACTGCATAACCAGAGGAATAAAAGGACCAATTATTTCCACTTTTTCTGCACTCCTCCTCCAAAACCTCCACACAGCTACCCCTGCACCTGCCTCAGTGCTCTCCATTACAGAATTAGGAAATACTGTGCCCAGCCACCATTGTGTATAAAATCCAAGCCTGGATTCGAAAGGTGTGTGTGCCTTATGCAGAGCAGCTGCAACAGATTAAAGCTCCTCTTTTTCCCGTTCTGCCTCTGAGGATTTATCCCTCCTCCACAAAATCCCCGTGCACACAGCGGTGCTCTCGTCACGCCACAGTATAAATCACTGCAAGGGCAAAAATGTCCAGTGCAGCAGGATCTTCCATGCAGCACATTCCTGCCCTGCTCCTGGACAGGTTGAATTTATGCCCTGGCTGCCTGTCCCGGGAGGGACACAGCGAGGACAAAGCAGAGGATGCTCTGGACCCCAGTGTTCTGCAGTCAATCCCCTCTGGACATCAGAGCATGGAAGAGGGGCAGGTGAGACCCACGTGCTCCACAGGAGCTGGGGGGCACGGGCTGATGCCCCCAGGGGAGCACATTAACATGGGAATCAATGCTGAAAGGCTGATGGGCTCAGTTAACATCACAGGGGAGAAACACGTCCCATGGATGAAAGGAGGCAAACAACAGCAGCTCAGTAAGAGCAAGCTGGCAAGCCAGCATTGGGACTGGAAAACTGGTGATGGCAGTGGGACAGAGAGCAGAGCATGGTGGAACTCACCTCCCAACAGGAAAATGTCCCCTCCCTTATCTCATGGTGAATCATGACCCAATTCCCTTCCCTTACGTCCTCATGACAAGGGTGACATTTTACTTGCTAGGACAATACTAAATATTCACCCAAGAGCCCCACAAGCCAAGCAGTGGGATGATCTGTGGCCTCATGGGCCTCAGAAAAGGAGAACAGAACAAATAGGGTGGAGAGTAATAAACACAACCCAGTTCAGCTCTGATGGGGTGCCCTGAACTGCCTCTTGGCTCTTTGATGTCTGCTTCCCTGGGTGGTGCCAGGTGGGGGGAAAGTGTTTCACAGCTGTGGGCACTCCAGGTATTACTGGGTCTAAACAGCTGAGAAACAGGTCAGGAAAACAAGACAGCTTTTTTATGCTTTTTTTAATTCAGTGAAAATCTGCCAGGGAAGTTTGGGACTTGGATTAAAGTTCCTTGGAAATGAGCATTAAAAGCCTAAAGGACCCAACAAAAAATCAAAAGGCTAAGGCTTCAAATCAAAGGTGAACCCTTCCAGCTCAAACCCTGAACATGACTGCAAGTTTCTCCCTCCTTACCTGTCTTCCCGGTTGCGATCCAGGGAGTAGAACTGCTTCCGGAGCCACCTGGGTGGGAAGGCACAAACAGGCACACCCTCAGCCCCAGCTCCTCAACACCCAGCCCCTGTTCCAGTCTCTCTCTGGAAGACTGATCAGTGCCACACCATCCACTCCCACGTCCCTCCTTCCCACCAGGGAACCGGGCTCTGCCCCCTTTCAGAGGCAGCCTACCCTCTCTTCATACAGGTGACAAGTTCTGCTTTAAAAATGCCTCTGCACTGAAGTGCCACAGATAATACAGGCTGTGCACACAGGGAAACATCAATCCGTGGTAACATTCCTTCTCCCTCATGCGTGACATCAGACTCTGGGGTCAGCAGGATGAAGCCTCTGGAGTGCAGAGGCAGAAGTGCTGGGTCAGCACGGCTCAGAGAGGGAATGAGATGTCACTGTGCTCACCTCTTTCTGTCAAAACAGACAGAAAGGGGAAAAAAGAAAACAAGTGCAGGAAAAGGACAGGTCTTCCTCACCTTTCAATCTGCAGGGGGGTGGGTGCCCTCAGAGTGTCTGCCACCAGCCAGTTCAGCCCTTTGATCCACATACTGACCTCATCCTCAGAAGTGGCTGTGGGAAATGCATAGGAGAAGTGGGAAGAAGGGACACACAGGCTTGATCACCAAACCAAAACCTCTTGGGACTATCCCCAGCGCCTTATACCCCCTATTCCTTGCTCTATTCCCTTTGTGGTAACATTTCCTCCCCTGCAGATGCTCTGGCTGGCTCCTCTCCCTGCCAAGCTCCTGCTCCTCTCCCGTGGGATGGATGTGGCTGGCTGGCCCTCTTGCCCCTGCAGGTCCCACTCCCACCTCCTTCAGTTCCCGAGAGCTGGGTGTTATCTTTGTCCCCAAGCAGCGAAGCTCTTTGGGTCCTGTGAGGATAAAGTTCTGGCTCAACCCTGTCTGGCACAACCCCAGGGCCACGAGAGCTTTACCTTGCAAGCTGAGGGTCTTCAGCCGGAATTCTGTGCCATAGAGGACAACGAAGCAGTGAGAGTGGTCTGGCCGGAAACAGGGATCCTCCTGGTACCGGTCAAAATCACGGGAGTTCTTTCCTGGACGAATCTCCTTGATTTCACGAATATCCACTAAGAGAAAGGGAAAACAAAGGGGACGTTGGGTGAATAGCTTGGAATTCCCACAGCACTGGAGAAGGAAGGGCACAGAAGTGGATTTAGTCATCTGAAGAGCTGGGTTAGCAGCTGTCACATGATGGCAGTTCCAGGCCTACAGCCTGTAAGCACAGCCCCCCTCTTACTGCTTCCCTAGGAGCTTTCCCCAGCCAGCACCCCCCTATTTACCTGTGTTCCCCAAAAATGGCCGAATGTCTCCCCCACAGGGATCCCCAGGAAGAGGCAGCTGTGAACATGCTGGAGCATTAGCGCCAAGCAAGGAGAAGGAGCTGAAGAGACACTGCTAAGGGAGCATCTCACAGCCTCCTTCCCCAGAGGAAATTCTGGGAAAGGACTCCTATTGCCACAGAACAAAGAGAAAACAACAGCAGCAGCAAGGCAAAAAAAAAAAAAAAAAGACAAAAACCCAAAAAACAAACAAACAAACCCCAAACCAAAACCCAACCCAAACCCATGAATTTTTGCTTCCTGGAAAAAATAGTTTCTTAAATGCTCGTGGGAATCAAATAACAACATTTCTGAGTCACATTTCCAAAGCAGATGATGCTTCTGAGCAATGCAGGACAGAGATTACTGCAAACCTGGCATGTAATTCATACCAATTAAACTCCACTTACTGCACTCACTGTGGATCGTCTCGCCTTTCATTTCTATTTACTGCAGTTCAAAAGTAGACAGAAACGTGACCTGCTCATCACCCACAGCAGCCACCGACAGCACTAAACTGCAGCATGAGAGATGATGCTCTCTCCAAACCCCACAGCAAGGCAGACACGGGGATTGGCTTTGGGAGGACTTGTAAAGCACAAAGAATGTGGGATTGTCTCTTGGATCCTGCTCCCCTGCAGCACCGTGGGTGCATCCGGAGACAGTGGCAGCCTGCTCATTGCCTGGCACAGGACATATCCAGACTGACCACTCTGTGAATTTTGGGGGTGTCCTGTGCAGAGCCAGGAGTTGGACTTTATGATCCTTGTGGGTCCCTCCCAACTCAGGATATTCTAGGAATCTAATGACCTTCCAAAGCTCATCAAGTTGTGACAAGAGCATAGAAAGACCCAGTTCCTTTGGGCTGCAAAGGAAGGACAAACAAGCTTCCTAAAATAAGCAAGAGTGTGACTTTTTCAGGCATCATCTACCCTTTGGAAAGGAGCTGTCTGGCAGTTCAAATGTTAGCATGCCCTGCCATAACCTTACCCACGTGCTCATATCCTTAGTGACACAGCAGGTTATTTCAGCCCGTAAAAACCCATATCACAGGTCAGGCCTTTGCATCCAGGACACGCACAGTGGGGTTGAATCCTGTCCTTGGAGGATGCAGGATTTGACCAAAACAGTGGGGAAAAAACCTGTCAGATGGGCTTTCATGGTAATTTACCAGGCAATAACTATCAAAGGAAGGTGCTGGAATATTCCTGGCCTGCCTTTGCACCACACTGCAAGCGTATTGTCTGCACTTTGGGATGCTGCAGTGCTGGCTGTGCCCTGTGCTCACCCCTCCCTGCAGAGAGCACCAGCAGGTTACTACCTGGCGAGGCAGAGCTGTTACGAAGTGCATACCTAAAATCCACGAGGTGGAGAGAGCCCCGGAGCAAGTGCGGTGCTTATCAAGGACAAAAGCACGCAGGGAATTCCTAGGGCAAAGGGCAGCCTCCATGAGGATCGGGCAGGAACCTCCAGCCCACGCATGCTTGCAGCTGCTTGCTCCTCTCTCCTGTCCTCCCAAACCTGCCTGAGTGTGCCGGGGCAGGCAGCTGGGGTTTGGTTTGTGCAGCCCTCTTCTCACCACAGAGCAGCAGAGCAGCAGAGCAGCCTCTCCCACCCGCTGCCTCCAACACCTTCCCGGGCCCCTTGCAGCTGGAAGGAAGTGACTCTGAGCAGGAAGCACAGCAAGCACAAATGCCACCATCCCCAAGCAGCAAGGGCTGACACGAGGCTCCCCTGCGCCAGTCCTCCCTCTGGCAGCACAGGACTGGGAGCCACCAGGGAAAGAGGGGTGGAAGGATTTTGCCCTAGCCCAAGTCTCACAGAGACACTCTGGAGGCTCTGCCACACTCAGCACCAGCGAGCTTCCCAATCAGTGACATGACCCACGTGCCCCACCATGGGGCTGCACCTCAAGTCCTTGCTGGGAAAGGCCTACCAAGGATGTGGGCAAAGACACGCAGGTAAGCACCTGGTGGGGTCCCAGCTCCACAGGCCACGTGCACACCTGGGCAGAGGGACAAGGGTAGGTGACCTGGAGTAAGCCCTCCAAAGAGCAGTCCTCTGTCACCAGAGTGAGCTACATCTCCTCCTCCCCAAGCTGCCCTCTCCCAGGGCGTGCTGTGGGAGGCAGAGCGTACAAACTGATCCTTATCCCATCTGGAATGTGGCAAGAGAGGAAGAACTCGGTCCCGCAGCGATGGCAGAGGGAAGCTCTGATGGAATACGAACCCTGCTGCAGCCTGGCAGAGTTGGATGCCCCAGAGAAGCAGCAGCAAGCAGGGACGGATGAGCAGCGGATGAGATCGGAGGCCTGGAGCAGGCTGGCTCCTCTCCAGCCCTCCCAGGCGGGTGTGCAGACAGGAGCCAGGAGAGGCTCCTGGAAGGAGGCAGCAAAGCCCATCCAGCCCAGAGATGCTCTGAGCTCCCCACATGGTTCCACACAGCACACTGAGCCATGCCATGGCTGTACAAACAGTTGTGCCCTTCACAGCCTCCCAAACTTCCCCATAGCCCACTGCCAGAAGAAACAGCCTGGCCCTCCCTTTGCATCCACCGCTGAAAAAAAAAAAAGGGTCACATTTCTGGGCAAAGAGCCCTCCTTTCAGCAGGAGTGAGTTGCATCAGAAAGAAAAAGCTGACCCCAGATCCACCTCCCTCACCATGTATGAAAAAAACCCACCAAATTACCCTCTGGTTGCATGAAAACCAAATCCACCCTTGAAGTCATTTCAAACTGAAACTTCATCCAAGCCTCATCTACCCACTGATGGATAGGGTGTTGTAAAGTGTAAGGATAAGGACAGCCTGGAACAGACTCCGAGGGTTGCAAAATCACCACCTCCAGAGGATTTTTGGAAAGATGGAAAACTGATTAAATTAAAAAAAAAAAATTTAAAAACCTGACAGAAAGAACATTTAGCCAGATTACTTTCCAGGATGGGTTTATCAGGAACAGCCTCCAAGCAAACATCCACCCCCTCAACAGGCATTGCTGGGTCTATGTCTCCCTGGGGAGAAATGGTGCAGTGGGAGCCACAGGGTCACTGCCAGCCCAGCCTGACCTCAGCTGACTGACTTGGACTGATCCTGACCAGGGGCAGCGGAAAAGTCTCCAGCCTGCTCAGTCTGGCAAAGAAAAAGAGGTTAAAAAAAAAGAGTCTTCCTGCTATTTAGCATTGTGGATCCCACTGAGCACAGCCATGTGGTCATCCCCAGGCTTCCCATCACTGGAAGGGGCACCGGAGGGTCAGGTGGCCCCCAGGGAGAAAGAGGAAAAAGACATGTACGTGCATGAGAGTAAAATACAAAAAAAGTCTATTATGCAACAGCGTGGAAAGTAAAGCAGAGCCACCTCCCTTATAATATCTCAGTGGAAGCCCCCTGAAGTGGACATCCGGGCCAGCAGCGGCTGTCAGGAGTGCAGCAGCCTGGAGGAGGATCCCGGAGGATCCGGGAGGATCACCTGCTCCTGCCGGCACCCACCAGCCGGGTGATCCCCCCCAGCAGCCCTGCCCCTGCTCAGCGCCCCGGCTCCGCTGCTGCAACCCAACACCGCCTGCAAGAAAAACAAAAACCCCACCGCAACTCCCCCGCGAGCTCGGGAACGGCCGGGCGGGCTCTAAGTGCTCCGCTGGCCGGGGGCCAGAGCCCTGAGCAGCTCGCAGTCCGCGGCCTGCCCTTGGCTGGTCATCGAGCCCCCTCCGCTGCCGAGCCCCGCGTTTGCCCCCGCACAGCCCCAGCCCCGTGCCCGGCTGCGGGGGGTCAGGCAGAGGCACCGCCGGGGCTGGGATTTGGCTGCGGGGCAGGAATTAAGGCGGCTCTTAGGACACGCGCGCCGCACCCGTAAGGAGCGCCCGAAGTGCGGTCCTGCCCTTTGCATCCCTCCGCAAGAAGCCGAGCACTCAGCCCAGCCCATCAGGAGTGCATCTCACGTTAGTATTGGAGTCCAGACAACCTCCCAAGGCCACAAGCTTCCCTTCTCATCGGCAAGCCTAAAGCAGAGTAACGGTGAATTGAACATCCCTGCTCGGGGACGAGGTTACCGCATCCCCTCGCGCTGCTCAGCATCAGCTATCGGGTTTCCAGAGGAAGAGCCAGAGCCATTAACAGATGGCTTATCCAGACAGGACAACAAGAAACCAGCTGAGGCCTCCCATTTGACCTTAACTGGTTTTTCAGAGGGCAGGGAGCACGGCTGAGGCATCCACGGAGGCCAACAATCACCAAACCAGCAGCATGCTGCGCCCCAGAGCATCCCTCACCCCCTATGAACTAAAAAGGCGACTCCGTCCTTTCAGTTAAGCTCGACTCCCTGTAAAACTCACTTCCTTTGTTGTCCCAGGCAGGAGCCATCCTGGTGCCCAGGGGACCAGTGTGTCCCACTGCTCTTGTTGCTACAACATGCAGGTGGTACTTCTGCCTCAGGAAAAGATGCAGATAAAGCTATTTTCCCCTCCAGACTCAACTCAGCTGTCTCAAGATGCTCTAACAAGGTGCTTCATCTCACCTGCATCAGCAAGGTCCAAGACACTGGATTTTGCTATGGAGCAGCTGTCTCAATATCATTACCCCAGAGCCAGCAACATCCATGCAGAAAGCACCTTGGGAGAGGAGAAGCTGGGGGAAAGAATAGCTCAGTGGGCTGGAGATGGGACAACAGGGAGTTCCTGATTAGCGAGGGTGACTGGGGCTAGCCTGGATCCTGACTCAGATCCCGGCTCACCCCTCAGCAATTCCTGTCACTCAATGTGGAGTGAGAGGATCTGGCAGAGAGCTTAAACAGAGAGCTGGGAAGTGGCACCTGGGCAGCAGTGCCCCCTGACAGGGCACGTAGGGACACACTGGCTGCTCTGTGGGCGCCGGGGCTTCCTGCCCGAGCCTCTGCCAGCCACAGCCCCTGCTGTGCCCCCCGGTCACATGTCCTGTGGCTTCTGAGCTCCTGCTCCCCCCTCCAAAATCCTTATCACCTGCAGAGGAAGCTGCAGGAGATGTGCAGGGAGATTAGGAGATGCTGCGCTGCCGCATCGCTCCGCGGGTGGGAGGAGAGGATGTGAGGAAGAGACCTTCCCTCCTCCACCCCACACATATCCCACGTTAGGGGCTGGAGCAGGGAGACAGAGGTCCTGCCTAGACATTGCTTCTACAGGGCACAGTGGCCTCTTCCCAGGCTGCCTTGCCAGCATCAGCCTCACGCAGGTGGCCCTCAAGAGCTCTTGAACACCCTCTTGATGTGAGAAGCAGAGGCAGCTGTGGGCTGGCAGCTGCCTGACCTGTTATCGTCAGCACATCTCTCCCCACTCACCCTCAGCTGCAAGAAAGTATGAGTAAAAAACCAAAGCTGATCCTCCAAGTGAGCAAAGCAGGATGCTGCTACCTCACAGTCCCTGCCCACAGCCAGCGGTAGGGAGCTCAAGGAGACAGGCAGCAGATGGCAAATGCCCGGCAAGGGATCCAGCAATCCTCCTCCTGGAATGCCTTGGGGCTTCCTCTTGTTCTCCATGGAAATTTTGTCGTTGTGGAACTCTGGGGTTTTGTACCAAATCCCAAGCTGGGCATCCAGGGCTGCTGGTTGTACCCACTCCCACATGCAAGGCTGGCACCTCTGAGAGCCCCGGACTTGTAGCACTGTCACTACACAAGACACGGGAGCACATTTCCACCCCAAAGAGAGGCAGAGCTGCCGCAGCTGAGGCAAAGCCCCAAATTTTGCTTGCACAGATGCTGCTCTGGAGATGTTGGTGTCCCTGTCCCAGATGAAATCAGGCCAGTCATCGCCCCGTCTGAGAGGCACAAAGTTCCACTGACTCATCTGGAAAGGAGAAGCTCAGCACTGGTGCTCTGGACAGCCTGTCTAGGGAAGGCTCCACAATCCACCCCCAAGGTGACCTTTCCTCTGCATGGCATTGTGGGTTCCATCCCCCTCAGCCCTGCCTGGGTGAGAAATGCAATGGCCTTAAAGGAGCAAAATAATATTGCTCAACCAATATTATTGCCAATAATATTGGCAACCAGTAATATTGCCCTCAACCAATAAATGCAGGGAGGCACCTCCTCCTGTCGCCTCCTCCTGTCACCTCCTCCTCCTTGGATTCTCCCCCTGAGTCGCCCCTACCCACCCCAACACAAACCAGACACAGTTACCAGAGCAGCTGTTGGTGAAATCAAGCCTGTCCCAATGTGGTTAGAAATGGGAACAGTGCCTCTCCTCTTCCCTTTCCACCAGATTTGCTCTATCTGCACTAACNGTTTCACCTTCCAATGCCAAGGTAAGATTTTGGGGGATAACCAGCCAATGGCACTTCCTTACAGCACCATCCAACTGAAGATGTCCAGGCACTGAGCAGACACTATCCAAGCCACACACTGCCCTGGCAGGTGACAGCATTTTTAGTTTATGAGGGAGAAGCAGAAGCTCATGGTGATGGTGTAAAACCACTTGGGATTTTTTTTTTTTAAAATTACCTCACCTGGGATTTATTTGGTCCCCAGAACTGGAGACCTCTTCCTGTTTGTTCTCCTCCATGGTTCATATCAAACCCGATGTACCAACACTCCCAAAATTTCATTCTCTCACCTCTAGACCTCTCACAACGTGCCCCAGAGCCTGAGCTGCTGGAGATTACAGGGACAATACTCCAACTAGCAGCAAGACCTTGAGAACGGGCAGACACAAGGCACTATAGGACATGTGAGACATGGAAGAGAAAAACCAACCAAACAAACAAAAAATCAATTTCTGCTGTTTTGCTGGGACATAGAGACAAGCAGAGCCAACTCCCCACTGCCCCAGCACTGCCTGGGGTCTGCTCTGGAACCAGGGACACAGCTTTTTGGTCTTCTGAAGCTGAGGAGGGCTGTGAGCTGGCAAGGATCACCAGGACAAGGACTCCAAGCTCAGGAGAGAAGGAGGGCATCCAGAGTGCCCTGCAATCCTGGCAAGAGGAGCCAGAGTTGGATGAGTGATGTCTAAGAGACAAGTATCCAAGCACAGGAGCTTGGAGAGATGAGGCAGCAGGCTCTGTGTTCTCTTCTGATGATGAGCCCAGGGGCACGGGAGCCTCACACCGAGAAGGACCTTGACAGGAGTGTCCAAACGCTCAGCAAACAAACCCAGCCAGCCCCTGCCCCACCTCCCGCCAGCTGGGAAGCAGATTTATGGGGCACAGATTTCCAGGGCAGGGAGCCAAGGGGGTGAAAGTCCTCTCGGACATTCCCTGCTCCCAACATGGCCAAGCCCCCACCTGCAGCCAGCCCCGTTATCTGACCCGGGCTGAGGATTACACCACCAGAGGTGAGGAGGAGGGATGAAGGATGCACCAGCACACGCAGGGGGATGTCCTTTAATCACCACACCATCAGCACTTCTGTGAGCAAGTAAACAGGAAAAAGACTCTCAAGCAGCTGTTCTGCCCAGCGTCCCTGAGGAGCACAGCCTGCAGTGACAGCTTTCCTTGATGTGGCGATTTCCAGCCCTGGCTGGTGTGGCCCTACCACGGGATGATGCTCCAAGGGAGCAGGATGGGGCTCTGCACGGGGCAATCCCAGCAGGAGAGGAGCGCAGGATACCACAGAGGGAATCAGAGGAGCTCCAGCAAAGACGGGGAGCAGGACAGCTGGAGCAGGTCCCAGAGTCAGGAGGCATCCACAGCATCACTGTGTGTCACCCAGAGCACAGTGCCCCTCCTGCAGCTGTCCCCCCAGGCACCGGGATCCTGGCTGTGCAGGGGACACAGCACGCATCCAGCTCCTGGGCATGGAGCTTGGAGCTAGCAGAAGAGGCAACCCTTGTCCCTAAGACGATTCAGCCGTTAGGTCTCTTCCCAAAGGACCACGACTGGGAAGGCAGGAGTCCTGCACACACACCCCTATGGGTAAAGGCTGGGGTGAGCTGGAAACACGAGGCAGCACAGCTCTGGGATTCCACATATCAAGGCAGGAAAAAAAGAGTCATATTCCAAGAAAAAGAAAGAAAACAAACGTGTTTGTAATGGGCTGGGGAGAAAACACAACCTGTAAGTCACAGTCCTGCCCGTTCTGCTGAGGCTTTTGGCCACTGCATCCTTAAGGCCAGTGGACAAACAGCTCATCACAATATCCCACATCACAGGAGATCATGTGCTGGACCACGACCTTCCTTGGGATGATTTTAAACCAGCACCATGGGTTTGCCTGGCTTGGGCAGCCAGGAATGCTCTGGGGCACACTACTGACAGCACAAGAAGGGACTGACCAAAACCTCAAAGCCACAAATGTTTACAAACAGAAGGGAGGACCTGCAGAGGAAAACAAGGGAAAGGTCCATCCCAGATTCTGGAAGGCTTTCCATAGCTCCCCAGCCAGCCAAGTTCAGGACCCCAGATCAGGCTAAAGAGCCACCAGACCAGAGGGACAGCAGAGATGGAGCTAAAAAGCAGTTTGAAAATCACAGAGACTTTCAGTGTATGGGCTGCCAGCATCCTAAAGCTCTGCTAACTTGCACAGGTTTAGTGTGGCCAGCTTCTGCTAGAGCCCATGGCTGTTTGGGTGCTCAGGGTGCTCCACAATCCTGAATCCTCCTGCCATCCAGTGTATCAAGGTGTTCAAGAGATGACAAGGACAGATCGAGAGGCAGCAAGGTGCTCAGAGATAAGGACACCTGGAACAGGAGGGATGAGCCTGGCAGACCAGAAGCACACAGCCCTGGCCTAGAGTTTCAAGTGCTGGGGGATCTCCAGAAAGGCTAAAAATTCTCAGAAATGAGGTTGGTTTTAATTGTAATTGATGTTAAAAAGCTTTTTCCATGTAAAACAGCACTTTGTGCAAAATAAGAATACTCAAAACCTAAATATTAAAACCATTTAGAAAGACAGCTTTTTCCAGCACTACAGAGTCCCTTTAATAACGGCTGCTGTCACCATGTCCCTTCCTAAGGGCTCTCCCTGGCCTGGAAGACACCCTCCCACCACTGTCTGATGTAACACCTCCGGCAGCAAAACCACGCGTGGTGGAAGAGATGAGCAGGGAAAAGCCATGAGATCACCCACCCACCCCCGTGCAGGCAGGACACAGTCACTGGCAGAGCATGTGCCAGGTGTTAAACTGATCTCATGTGGAACACCAGCAGCAGCAACCACCACCACCAAGCGAGCTGAGGAGCCTCTCAGATTTCTGTGAGCATGCCCAGGTGTCAGGCACCACACAGATCTCTCCATACAGCTGCTGTACATCTGTTGAACACCCAGAGCTGCTGTCTCCTTTTATCCTTCTCTAGACAGGTATCCCTCTATTTGCTCTATTCCAGCATCATCTTCCACCATCCACTCACCAAGCCTGTTCGGCCAAGGGGAAGAAAGGAGGATGTGAGGGGGAACTTTTCAAAAGCATTGTAAGAGCTTCAAAATTTTCTGATTTCTACTGCCCTTAAACCTCAGAGAACACTAGAAAAGTAAAAATTCTTCTCCACTGACTTCTACATCTACACCCATTTCCCTCTACTGTATGGTAAGGTGCAGCCAATGGTTTTTAAACTCAGAGCAGCTCGGGTTTTCTGTGCTCGAAGGCCCACACCTCCTCACCACACGCTGCAAGTTCTTCCTGGACTCCCCACACCCTCCTTCACTGTGAGCTTTACGCTGGGTCTCACAAAACCAGCAGCAGCTCAGGAGCAGGGACACAGCATGGGGGCTGGCTGCAGCCCTGCCAGGCCACACAGCTCCTAGCGCCACTGTCACACACCTCTGAGCACAAAGCCACCAGCCCAGCTCTTGGCTGACCCAGCACTAAGCACAGACCGTCACTGTTGGCCTCTTCACCTACCAGGCCACAGCCCACCACCAGTGCAGTGCTGGGATGCTCCCAAAGCCCTGCAGGACAGCAATCACAGGCTGATCTCGAAGAGATCTCACAGCTCCTGCTAGCCAGCCCCGTGGCCTGGATGAGATGATCTGCCAAGCCAACCCCAGCAGGATCCCACTCTGCAGAGACAGAGCAGTTGGACACACAGTCAAACGTGTTCCACTTCCAGCAACTTCTGAAGTTGCCATCCACAGGCCGAGCTGCTGCAGCTCATCTGTAAGTCTGCAACTCAAAGTATGTATGTGTGATGTAGCCAAAACTGTAAGGCAGTCACAAGTGGGAGTCTGTTCTGAGAGCTCCTGCTCCGTTCCAAGTGTCCCCAAGTTTTACGTCCTGGCCAGGCTGCCCATCACAGCACACTTTGACCTGGGTCAGTTCCAAAAGGACACAACCACCCCAGTGCTCTCTGGAGGGGAAGGTCCCAGCCAAAGAGCAGTTCCCAGGAACACAGAATTTACACCAAGTGTGCACTGCTGGGCAACCCAGTGGCCAAGCCTGCTCTGCCACACGCAGCACTTGGGGACTGGCACCTCAGGAGTGCTCAGGCCGGGGACTTCAGCACTGACTCCCACCAAGGCTGCAGAGCCTCTCCTCCTGTGTCTGCAATCTGTAAGATATGCAGGAGGTCACACGCCTGCTCACATGGGGACAGGGGGACAGTCAGCATGTCCTGGGGATGTTCACAGGGTGGCCACCTCCATCAGATAACTGAGCCGAGCAAACGGAGCTGAGCTTTGAGATAAGGATGGCCATCCCCGCTGTGCAGACAAGGCAGCTCAAACTGAGCAGCAGAGAGATCACAGACTGGGTTGGGCAGCTGCTGCCTCAGCTCCTCAGCTTGGAGATGGGACACATTAAAGTCCTGTGTCAAATCCCACAACAAACAGAACAGCCCCCGGTGACGGGAGGTGATGGAGCTGAGCATGGCACCTCTTGGCACGCACTCTGCAAGGCCAGATGTTCAGATCCAGCTCACTCAGGTGCTCCTGCTGCCACACATGGTGTCCAGCCAACAGGCAAGGAGAAAGCCAAGCCCTGAAAAACTCAGCCCCTTGATGCTGGTGGGAAATAATCAGTCCAACACTTTGCAAAACCTCTCCAGCACATTCTAATTAGCGGGCTTGAACCCCATAAGCAGATTCCTTCCATGTGGCTGACTGGCAGAGGAAGGAACCAGATGGATGGATGACGTGGGTGCAGGTACTAGAGGAAAACACTGGCCTCCCAGCCAGCCAACTTCCAGCTGCTCTCCAGGTTGCTGGGAAGCTTTTGAGGTGCCAAGGGAGGACCTTACTGCACGGGGAGGGGTTTTCTAACCTGCTCCTCCTGGAAGATGCTACCAAGAATAAAAATGGGATGACAAAGGGACATGAAGAGAGGGGAGAGGCTGTTCCAGTTTGGAGGTGAAGGCAGAGCAGAGCTCACCTGCTTTGTGTATAGCACAAATGCCCTCATAAGCAGGAAGAGGGACACAAAAAACCTGCCTTCAAGAAACTCCCACAGCAGAGCGTCAGCAGGGGAAGCTTCAACCATTCCGACAGGCACAAGCCATGCTCTCCCCTTCCCAGCCCAGCCCTTCTGCAGCCCCCTGCTCCAGGCACCTCAGGGGGAGCTCCCTCCTCCTGTTCCTGCCCACTGCAGGGGCTGCATCCTGCATCCCTGGGTGGTGGGGCAGAGGGGACCCTCCAGTGTAGGAGCCGTCCTGCACCCCAAGAGGAGCACACTTTGAATTTTATCCTTGAAATTCATTTCTGGCTCGTTCACTTCCCAAGAGCTCCAAGCTCCTCAGCTTAAGCAAATGGCCCCAAAAAAGCATAATTAAAAAAGCTGTGCCCCAGTGGACTAATGAAAGAAGTTGGTGCTTGAAACAGCAGAGGCGAGTATGAGCCACACTTCAGAGCAACTTTGCATTAATATTTTACAGCTCATTTCTCTTCTTTTACACAGGCGATGGCTTTTCTCCACCTCCAAGGAACTGAGCTCATTTCACTGAAAGCAAGAATGCAACCAGGGGTTTTTTATTGAGGTAGTTTTTTTTCTTCTCTCTCTCTCTCCCCTATAAAACAAACATCTGCTCCAAATTTTCAGCTCACTCTCTGAACAAACTCTCTTGAATTTTCTGACGTGTTTCAAGGCAAACAGTTCAATTTGAAGCTGGCCTATAACCCCCCCAGCATAAGAAGGTAAGAATGCAAGACCCTTTTATATTAAAAATAAAGAATCAGTTAACACAGGAAGTTTAAAAGAAAATAAATGCATAAAAGACAACTGACTGGAGGGATTAGCTCTACTTTGCTCTGTGTGCTTAACAAAAAGAATAGAAAATTATTAGCACTCTTCCTATTGTAGCAGCCAGGCCCTCTGCAGAGATGATTAGCAAGAGAGCAATGCGTTGGTAATTAAACCTGGCTGGAACCCTATGAATAAAAACAAGTATTAATTGAAAAAAAATGCCTTTCTTTTTTCTTCGGCACAAACCAGCATTACATTTTGCACAGTTTTGAAGAAGTACAGGAGAAGGAGGCAACCGCTTTGGAAAGGGAAAGGCCGCCTGCCCAGGGGAGCTTACCCCTCCTCCCCAGTCCTCAGCTCATGGAGATTCTTGTCACTCTGGAGTGAGCTGAAGAGCTCAACGAAGAGCAGGGTCCTGTCCAAGAGGAGAGGCTCTTCATGTGGCAGCCCAGCTGGCTGGGGGCCCTGCTCTGCCTGCTGCCCAGCCAGAGCTGCTCACGGCGGGCAGGCGTGGGGGACACACACACACAGTGTCTTTATGCGGCGCTCACAAAGCGCTACACAAGGGTCACAAGGCAGGGGACGAGGAGAGGGCTGTCACTCCAGCAAGGGCTCCCTGCTCGCCGTCCCCCAGCACCTCCTGGCTCATGGGCAGCTTCACGGTGGCCAGTGAGGCCAGCTGGTTACCTGTCCATCTACAGCACATGTGGTGATGCCACCCAAGCCTTCACAGAATCACAGAATCATTAGGGTAGGAAAAGTACTCTAATACCATCGAGTCCATTAACCCAGCACTGACAGGTCCACCACTGAACCATGCCCCAGGTGCCACATCTACACAGGCTCCTCCCCAGCCAGCATCCCCCTGGTCCAACCTCCCAGCTGTTAGGAGATGCTGAAGCACAGAGAGGCCTTCGTCCTTAAGTGCCAAAGTTCCTTCAGAGGCCAGTCAGACCCTGCTGGCTTCAGTAAATAACTTGAAATAAAGGGTGGCACATGACCTCTGGGCACGGCAGCACGGCAGAGTGAGGGAACTCTGACCAACAGCACCACGCTGTTGAGGCACCAAAGGCACAGAGGACAGGGGTTCCCTGGACCTCTCCCCAGCAGTGGGGTGACCTTCAGCCTGCTCAGGCTCTGCTCCCCTCTAAGCTCCACATGGTATACACAGAAAACCAAGCACCACCCAAACATTGTTTTTAAGGCAAAGAACTGGTCGCCTGGTGCAACCCCCCAGAGTTCAGCAGAGGTCAGAAGTACTAACAGACCAGCCCTTGCAGATCCCGGGGCAGCTGCTGCTCCACAACACCTCTGACAGTGATGGCAAAGCTCCGAGATGAACACCAGCACACCAAGGAACGATGGCAGTGGCTGTGCCCAGAGTCCCTGCTTTAGCCCACATGCTTGAGGCCACCTCAGATGAGCCAGCTGACCCTCTGTCCCTTCATGCACTGTCCACCACACAACAGGAGCTTCCCAAGCTGCAGCCACGGGGGCTGTGCTCTGCCCAACACTGTCAGCCATGGAGCCAGGTCCCCCATCCTTGCCCACCCCTCCCTGGGACAAATACACATCTCCTTTCTGCAAAACCCACCAGGAGCAGAGAAAGGAGCACAGATCCTCTATCCTTGGTGTCCATGGAGACAGACCTCTCCAAGACATGGCCATCCACACAGACATACCCTGAGCCCAAAACCTCCATATGTGATATACTGTGGATATTCACCTGTTCTGAAATGGATAAAAACCCAGAATCATTTCTACTTAGACAATTAACATGTATCCAGGGTGGTCTAAAACTCCCTGGTGGTCTCCAGCTCTCAAGAAACACAAGAACATCCATTACTGACCCATGAACACAGCAGTCTTTGACCTGTAAGTCTCCAGACAATGGTGGAGACGCTGTTCCATGGGAAGGAACATATCACCTCCTGACAACTGGCTACTCTCCTCATAGTGCAAGCTGGGGCCAAACCAGTACCACCACAAAAAGCAAAACCCAGTCTTCCTACCAGTTCCAACCTACTGCTCCCTATGCTGGCATGGTTTGTCTTCATGGGGAGAACTGGATCAGTCATTGCACATGGTTGCAACTACCCTGCACTGAAAGTGATGAGCTCAGCTCCAGATTACTTCCCCCTCTGGTTCCCACCATGGCCACAGCAATGTTGGCCTCAAGGGGATAAGCCAGGAGGAGAATACATTGGTGTATTTGCCACATGAAGTGGAGCTGTCACACGCCTGGCTTTTCCCAGGCGTCCTCTTTCCGCCCAGAAAGCACATCCAGATAAAAACAGGGAAGCTGGCCAAGAACCTAGTACTGCTGGCCATCGATCCTGTGGCTTTGCCTTGCCTGCCTAGAAACCCAGTCACTATTTGTGTACAGAGGCTGATATTTCCACCTGGAGCCCCACAGTTCTGTCCAGGAAGTGTTAAAGCAAAGCTCTGCTCCTCAGTCCTGCAAGCTCAGGGTGCTGGGAGACACCAGAGGAGGAGACTGAGGACAGGGTGAGATGCTCTGGTGAGAGAGGATGCCATGGGGAAAGCACCTGGCAGCAGAGAGACAGGGCTGAAGACACAGCAGCTCTTCAGCCTGATGTCCTCTGTGTCCAACAAAGCTCACCTTGCCCCTTGGGAGGGTCACACGTAGTGTGTGAGTGTTGGGAGGCACACGTGGGGAACCCAGAGCCCAACACCACCAGCCAGCCAACTTGCCTGTGGCCCAGTAGAGAATCCCTACGGAATTTTCCTCTGTGACATTAAAAGAAACACAATCATCTCAGTCCCTGGGACACTCTCTGCTTTCACTGGTCTGCTCTTGGATGTCTGCACAGCACAAGAATTCCTTGCAGCCATGGCTTTATCATTGTTAGGCCCACAGTTCTGGTACAGAAGCTTAAGTTCTCTAGATTTCCCCCAGGCTAAGGTCCCAGTGTGTTACAGAGACACTCCTAGCTCTGTCCCATGAACAATCACCCGTGCAGACACCAGTGGGGACCTCTGTTCACCATGGGCACACGTGATCTGTAGGCTCTGCCCGAGAACAGAATCTCCCCAGCAAAACCAATGTTTGCTGTGCCTTAGTTTAAGAACAACTTAAGCCAAGGGTCAATAGAATGCTGCTCTCTCCTCCCTCTCACACTGCCTCATCGCTCCCAGAGGCCATTCTGGGAAAGAGATGGGGGAGCTTCACATCCTCATGATGCTAAAGGAGCCCAAGGCTCCCTCCAGATCTGCCTGGAGACACCACAGTGCAGAAGGTAGAGGACTCAAAGGGTCTTAGTGCAAACCAAAGCCCAAACTGGCATTTTGTGGACCTGCCACAGAGATGTGGCCACCATCTCCAGGCCCTTTCCTCATCTAAGCCCCTGGTACTAACAGCATTCCACCTTTACATCCTGGACAGCAGCACTTGCCAGGAGAGATGAGAACCCCTTCCTGGCCTTGCTGGGCCTCAGTCGCATCCCTCAGCACAGGGAAGGCAGTGCCATGGCCAGCATCAGCTCTCCCACCACTTGGCCTTCGGCACATCTCCTCTTCCTCACGTCCAGCACAGAACAGAGATCCTGTCCTCGTGCTGGTGCACACAGGGGCTGGAAGGATAATTTAAGAAAACCTGGGAAACCAACACCAAGAGTGCAGGGCATGCCAGATCTCATCCCCTTCACACCAATCTTTCTGGTTTTACACTCAGGTTTCTTACACATCCTTTCCTCTGTCCTCCCTGTCCCCATCCAGCACGGGAACCCGGGGCTCACCTGACCTGGGCTATCACCCTTGGGCTGATGTGCAGAGGGCAACAGGGAAGACGACGGAACTACAATACAATATTTTGGGTTGCTTTTCCTATTTTTTAACCTTTTCCGTTCGGTCTCATCTGTTGCTCCGAGGTGCAACCGCAAAAAGGCTCACGCTAATCCTGCCTCCTTCTGAAGGCTCCCTACAGCCCTTAGGTGCTGCTCGCCAAGGCACCACCCGGGAAAACACCTCGTTTATCCCAGGGGAAGTTCGGTGCCGAACAGGGATGCGGAAAGTTGGGAGGCGGCGCTGGGCGGGGGCAGTGGCGGCACCAGCCCGCGCATCCCCCGCGCACAGGGCGGTCGGGGCCGGCCCCACGCCGGGACCCCGACCCCTCTCCGCCCCCCAGGCTGCCCGCGGGGAGGTGCCGGGCACGGAGAGCCTGGAGGTTCATTATTTTTCTTTTTCTTTTCTCCTTCCTCCTCGCCACCGAGTCCCCGGCGCTCCCCGAACGGCGGCTCCCGGCAGGGCTCCGGCCCCGCAGCCCCGCCCGAGGGAGCGCAGCCCCTCTGCCGCCCGTCCCGCCGGGCTCCCCCGCTCGCACTCACCGGCGCCCTCGACCTTCTCGGAGCCGCGGCTCCAGGTGACCTGCCGCGTCTCCAGCTTCACCTGGAAAGTTTTTCGCTCGGGTCGCTGCGACTTTTTGGAGTAGAAGAGGGTCATGACGGTGCCCACCTCCAGGCTGCGGCAGAGCTGCGCCGCCTCCGCCTCGCTGGGCGCCCCGGGGCCGCCGCCCGGCCCGGCCGCCATCGGCGCGGCGAACANCAGCTCGGGGGGTCCGCGGGGGGAGACGCACCCGGTCCTGCCGGCCGAGGGGCTCCGGGGCCGGAGCATCCCCGCCCGAGGGGCAGCGGCGCAGGTGGAGCCCTTGCGGGGTGCGGGGTGCCAGTGCCACAGAGCACCCAGCACGCCTGGGAACCGCGCGACCCTCGGCACCATGGCCCGCCTGGGGGACCGGGGGACTCGACACTCCATGGCACGCCTGGGGGACCGCCCTGCACCCCACAGGTCCCCCGTGTGCCGCACACCCCACAGGATACCTTAGGGCCCCAGCACCCACAGCAGGGTTTGCGTGGGATCCTGGAGTGGCACCTGTGGGGTCCCAACACTGCATCCCACGGTGGCTTTTCCTGGGGACAGACCCCTCCGTATGGCCACCGCTGGCATCTTGGTGTAGCTTCTTGATGAAGCCAGGTCTGCGTTGGCTGTGCTTTCCTCACACACGGATCCTTGCTGGCATGGAAAGCGGGATGGGGCTTGCAGGGTGGCTGTGACATCCTGCCCCTGGGGGACGTGTAGGGAGCCGGGGGTCACCGGACACTCTCCAGCTGCTCTCCGGCCCCACAAAAAACAGGGCTAGAGACCACACAAAAGCAGGGTTAGTGAGGGGGTAAGTGGTTGAATTGGGAAGCATTTCAGTGCAGTTTGCTCCACTCGTGATTAAAGCCTGCAATTTCCCTTTCTTTGTGCCACTGACTTTCTTCCCTGTGCCCTCCTTTCCATCAGGGCACCCCATGGTGCACTGGGTGCTCAGGCTGTCCCATTTATATGTATAAATGTATAAATATGGGTTAACGCTTAGACCTGATGAACTTAGAGGACTTTTCCAACTTTATTGATCCTATGTTTTTTTTCTCTTTTCCAGACTTAATGATTCTGTGAATACACACACGTACATACACACGTGTCCACAGGCCCATGGCAAGGCAGCATCTCACCCCCCCAGCTCATGGCTGGGACTGGGGGAGGCATCATTTTCTAAGTGAGGGGCCCAGCCCTGAGTGGATCCCACATGTGAGCTGCTCCCTCTGTCCTACTGCTTCACCTGCCTCCACAGGGACATTCCCCAGCACACACGTGTGCACTATAAGGTCGTTTAGGATCCTATCTGGAGTCTGGGCATCAAACAGGCAAGGACAGACACACCAGGGTGAGAGCCTAAACCTGCCCTGATAGAAATGAGCAGTATTTGACAGCACTGTAAGGATGCTGGGGATGTGCTCAACGGAGCCAGAGCTACTGGAGCCTGTGCTTGGTGCTGGCACAGCACTCTGGGCCTCATTCTCTCTGAGGTGAGCCACCGTGGCCACCAGGGAAATTGTTCCTGGCTTGTGTAATGGCCTCGCTTGGGACTGGCAGGAAGCAGCCGGCTCCCAGTGGTCTTAAAATAGCTGAGCATTATGGGCACACCCTTGTTTTTGAGGGCAAAACCTGAGAAGGGAGTGTGGCCTCGAAGAAGCAGAAAAGGTGACTCCCTCGCTCCCAAACACTGCCTGTTCCTGCTGATGGAGAGCACTGGGCAAGGTGTGTCCTCAGCTCCAGAGCTCGGGGTGGCTGGGGCCAGCCCGTGGAGGATGTGGTTTACAGTGAGCTGTTTGTGATGGATATTTTTTATTTTCCAAGTCTGACTGATCACCTTTCAGCCTTGCATTAGGTCTCTGTGTCTAAGATGCTGCATGCCAAGGAATTCCATGTTTAATTGGAGAGGACAGGAAATCTGACAGCCTTTGTGTGCCTGCTGCATGATGGCCCCATTTGGTGGTCCCAGCTCCTGTACCAGCCAGGCTGTGAACAATCACCCCCACCCCTCAGGGCAGCAAAAACTTACATTATGTTCCTGTTTTGCTTTTGAAGAAAGTCCCTGGATTGTGTTCATCATGTGGCTGTGGAAGCCTGGGGGTTCTGCAATCTTCCCTTGCAAACACCTCAGGGAAAAGAGGGATTTTCCCGTCGGAGTGGCCCCAGCACCTCCCCCTTCACAGTTCCGAAGCACGGGATGCCACCCCCCATATCCTGCAGGATTCATGGAGCAGCTGCATCCTCCCGCCAGGAACAGGCCAACAGCCAGGTGACCTCTGGCTTAAGGACAGCCCCGGGCATGCTCAGGGCCTGGGGAACAAAATCCAGGGGCCGAGCACTCTGAGGCCACCCCACAGGCAAGCGCGGGGGTCTCTGCAGCCCAGCACCCCTCTGACACCAGCGCCGGGGAACGGATACAGCCCTCTCCTGCCCTGGGGACCACGCACCGAGAGGAGGTGCCCGGCACTCATCCAAACGCGTGGTGCAGTCCCTGGGAGAGACGCCCCTCTCCGGGTCACTTATTCATTCCTGCCTGCTGTGCGCTGCCTGGGCTGGGTAAAGACAGCACCAGCTGAGAAAATCACCACGGGGGAAGCGCTCCCCTGGTGCTGCAGGGAGCAGGATGCGGAAGGCCCTGAGGGAAGGCGGTGGGGAGCTGCCCGCTGCCCGGGCTGGTGCTGGCAGACGGAGCGCAGCGTTGTGCCGGGATGGAGAGCAGACCCGCCCGGCGCTGTGGAGCTGCTGCGGATGCTGGCGCGGTGCCGGCCCCGTGCCAGACGCTTTCCGAGGAGCTGGGCAAAGCCTGCCTCCCCCCACAGCCCCTGCCCCTTCCAGGCATTGCAAGTTCCCTCTGGATGACAGCCAGCACCTGGTGAGAAACCCACTGCAGCTCCGGGTTCCCTGTCCCCGCTCCCCAGCGTTGCGCGGGGAGCACACACTTTTTCAATATCGAATTCACCTGGTTTCAATTTTCAACCCTGGAATCCTTAAGACTTCCAAGGGGGATGGGGCTGCATCCTGCAGGGTTTTGCACCTCCCCCTGGCTGCCAGGCCCTGTCCGTGAGCTTGTGATGCGCAAGATCCAGTTCAAACCTACATTTCGCCTTCTCCACCGGTCATACCATTGCTGCCTCAGTTTCCCTGGCTGCCAAACACAGGCCCTGCTGTAGGAGAGGAAAGCCCAAGTGCGGTGGTGGCACTGGGGCAGGCGAGCACAGGCGCTGCAGCAGAGGGATGCAAGACAGGATGTGGCACATTTGTGGCCATTTCTCTATTTGCACAGTGAGTCAGTGGGGTCTGGGAATTCTCCATGGAAAGCTTGGGGTGTGTGGTCCTCACCCTGCTGTTCCACAGGCAAAACCACCCATTAAACCCTCCTCAGCTCCCTGCCCGGGACAGAGCCTGTGCTTCCCCAGCGCTGGGAGGGAGCTGGATGCATTTCCAAGGGTGGGTTTTGCACCAACATCCTTCTCCTTGCTGGCAGAGAGGCACAACACGCTCCAGCCTTGGACATCAGCCTGGCCTTGCACGCCCAGGCAGAGCACAGCTCTCCCAGCCTGGCCAGAGCACCCCACCATGCCCAGGGAGAAGTTGGATCTGCCAGCAGGAATGCTGGGGCGGGAGACCCCCTCTGTGGGAGAACATCCCTTCCCACCGCATTCCACAATTCCTTGTTCAGTGGTGTAAGACACTGGAATTTGTAAGATACGGGGTAATTAGGCCAGGTCTGCAGGCGGGAGGGAGGGCTGTATAAATAGAAATGATATTTTTACAGGCTGCATTGTTCAGGCACGGGCAGGTCGGGAGCACAATGAGCCCCTTTCCCTCTCCGCTGGCATTTTCACCGCTGCACCTTGGAAAGGCCCCAGAGAGCAAACGGCAACTCCTGCCAAACTCCAAGTTTGTGCAGCCACAACAAAGTGCCTGGAAGATCCCAGCGAACAGCAGGATGCCCTGCTCGGGGCTGGCTGCCGAGAGGCTCCTCAGCTGGCTGAGCCTGACCCCACGGCCACCCTCGGGCTCTGGGAGCCCACTCCAGCTCTGGGGTCAGGGGGAGGTGCTTGCAGAGGAGCCAGGGCTGCGTCTGCCCCACGATCCCCAAGGGCTGCTCCCAGTCCCAGGGAGGAGAATGCATCCATCGGCCTCATCACCTGTGTCCTTGCCCAGCCTCCTGCCCTTCCCAGCCGTGAAGGGGAAGGAGCTGCTCTCCTTCCATCCTGCTCTGGGCAGAGGGCTGGGGCTGAATAAAAGGCAGCAGAGAAACCAGGAAGAGCAGCTCCGGTGTTCCTGCATCCCCCTGCTCCTGTTCTCTGCTGTCCTGGGCAGGGCTTTTCCCAGGACAAGGCAAACTGTGAACTGTGCCTGCATGGAAACCCACAGTGACCACTACAGAGGGTGCAGCACATCCACAGCATGGCAGGGATGGGCCACATCCTTCAGGGAATTCCTGCTGGGGCTGGGAACAGGAATTGCACCCCACCATCTCCCCCAGCCCAGCGACCACGGGGGCCTCACATCCAGGGCCAGAGGTGAAAGAACACAGAGACACCAACACTCAGTTAAGTTGTAGGAATTTATTTTAAATAACCTACAGTTGATTAAAAGGGAATTCATGATAAAAATAGAAGATACTTGTTGAGGAAAGGCTGCAGGAAATGGTCTTGCACACACACTACGCTAACAATGCCTCTAAGACTAATGATTATAGCAAAAAAAGGTTTCACATTAAAATTCTGCTTTTTAATTTTTAAAATTTTTTTACACAATTACAAAAGAAAAAAATAAAAGCCCTAAAATCTTGATTATTTTCCTTTTTGGACCAATGCTTATTTCCCTCGAAATTTATTGACCTGTGAAACTTCTTTTTACACAATAAAATCTTTCAAGTAAAAGAGGGGAGTGGGGCTTAGAAAAAAAGGGGGGGGAAGGTAAAACAGTCTGACAAACCTAAAAAGTAGAGAATTCTTGGAAGTGTACAGAGCGTGTTCAGAACAAAGGGTGATGGGAATGTCATTTGTTTCCAATTTCACTTGTCCTCAAATTCCACACACATCTTTCCATCACATGGCCCCCTCCCCCTACCCGCTCCTCAAACCTACACGATCTTTAAGATCATAAAGAAAGAAAACTGTTTAAATATTTTAAAATAATTAAAAAGAAATAAAAATTCACATTTAAAATAGGAACACTCAAGTCAGGAGGCCAATTTCCCATCATGATTTGCTCTGAACAAATGTGGTGGATATTTGTAATTCATGTTCCAATGCCACGACTGTTTCAAGTGACAAATTGAAAAAGATTTGGGTATTTCCATGACTACAGTGACAGCTGTAACAGGTGCGTTGGGTTCCTTAAATTTTGTTTATTTGTTAAATTCTGAAATGGGGCGGGAGGGGGAGGGGAAGGGCAGGGGTTAAGGAGTCCATTTTCTATTAAAATATAGAAGTTATTGCAAAACCCTAACTGTAAAAACGCACCAATATAATTGGATTTTGTATACAGTAGCTAAAGATTCCCACGCTCTCAGTGTGATGGTGAATTTGCCTGGCGGAAGGTTGACAAATCCCCCATCCACTTGCCCTGCCTCAAGAGAAAAACCACACAAACCAGACAGCTAGAATTTGGATCTCTGAAACATTTTTAAATAAGTTGTCCATAGGACAACTGGCTCAGCTCCTTTTAAGATATTTCCAGGTTATGCTTTCTGCAAGATGTTGGCTGTTTTATCTGATGCTCACTTGCCCCTTTTCTCCCCCTTCCCCAGCATCCAAGGACAAGTAAGGCTCACAGTTTATCAATCTCCCTAAAAACCAGGCTACTCCCTTTTCCCATAAAATTCATCTCAATAAAAACAGGTTAAAACTCATAGTCTTCCTCTGCCATGTCGATAGCCCAGGCAAATTTCTCTCGTTGGGTTTTGTTATAAATCTTCTCTATAGGAATTCCCCACTTCTTACACCTGCAGGAGAGGAGATGCTGTTAGAGTTAGGGATAGAAGGAAGGCCAGAGACCCTGCCCTCGTTGCTATGTGGGGGGACAAGACAGAGGTGAGGGGGTGGTGTGGATCACCCTGCACACCCCAGGCAGGTGCTTACCAAGCAACAGAGATCCTGGGATCCAGATAGTTGAGTTTGGAGGTGCCCAAAGCGATCTGCTTGTTCTCCTCCCTATCTGTAGCCTGAACCTCCAGCTTCATCAGCTGCTCCTCGATCCTCTGCACCGCTTTCTTCTTGCTCTCCACTGACCTGGGGTGGCAAAGAACAAGGCACTGAATTCCTAACGCCCTGCCAGCACTGCGGGAACCCAAAGGGACTCTGCTCAATGTAAGCAGTGCCACCAGCCACACAGGGCAGCTGCGTCAGCACAGATGGTGACAACAACACCCTCAGCACATGCAATTAAGAACTGACATTTTCCAAGAGGCAGAGCAGGAATCTTAAGCAGCAGTTTTGTTTTAAAGGCTTGGAAGCAACAGCCTGAACTGTTCTGATGCTACACCCACTCCCACACCAGCCCGTCTACCCCTCAGTAAGTCATGCTGTGATCCTGCTTCCAGAGCTCCCCCGTGGCTGCTCTGCAGAGCCCCAGCACATGGTCTGTGCCGTGGGCTTCCAGCGGGGAGCGCGGAACTCGGGGAGGTGCAATTAATTACTGGTGCGAGCCCTGGCTGCCCAGGAAGACAGCACTGCTGCACACACTGGTGCTGGGCAGCAGCGGGTGGGTGAGCCCTGGCGGGGGCTCAGCTCTGAGGGCTGGGCAGCAGCGACCACGTCAGGAACCGCAGGGTCAGACCACCCCGCAGGTGGCCGTTTCTTCATGTACAGAGTGAAAGGGGCAAAAGAAAGCCTTCCCAAATCGTGGGCCAGGAAAGTGAACACAGGGTGAAGGACCCCTTCTGGGAGCATTGCACAGCCCAGTAACACCAGCCTTACTTTTTGGACTTCTCATCCCTCCGGACCTTGGCATCAGCTTTGGCGCTTTTCAGTTCCCTCCTGGCATCAGCTAATTGCTCCTTCTTGGCATCAATCTAGGAGAGGCAAAACCAGATGGCAGCACTGAGAACAAGCTGCTGACAGCTGTGTCAGTCACCCCTGGGCAGCATGACCCAGGAAGCCAGTTTGTGACCACGTTCAGAATCCGCCAGCAGCCAGATCCACTGCTGCAGAGCAATCAGGCCACTGGCCACTGCACAGCCAGGTGTGGTGAGATACCCCCTCAGAAAACAGGGCCTACTTATTTCCAAAGACAAGCTGGTGCTGGGAGCTTTCTCACATAGCTACAACCATGCAGGCTGAGGAACTGGCTTGGTCTGGCCTGGCCAACAAACTCCTCCTGGCAGCTTACTTGTCCTTACTGCATCCCACCACTACCAGCTCTCTGATGGCTACATGAAGGATGATCCTTGATCCCTCAGCAGGAATCAGCCCCAAATCCTACACACTGAAAGGTGTTAACGCTTCAGGCAGTTCCTCTTCAGTAAGCCTGGGATTCAGGGAGATTCAGCATTTTGCAGCCCCTGTTCAACCACTCCCCTTAAACATCCCAAGCTCTAGGATCTGGGGTGAAGGCAGCCATGTTAGGTGTTATGGAAGCAGGGGACACTGCAGTGCCAAACCAGTACTCCTTATTGTGAAGGTTATTCTAAAGCCAGACCAGGAACAGACCTAACCCCTTTGGACCTCATGGCCTCCACCAGAAACAATCTGCAAAGGAAGAGGTCAAGTCAGAGGGGCATGATGTACTATGTACACACTGTCAGTGGCCTGGGATTCACACAACAAGGGTGGATGTCCACCCCAGGTTCTTTAGGGGACACAGATCAGAGCCAGAGACTACTGCTCTCAAGTTTCAAAGGCAGCAGAACACCCAGCTACAAGATGAAGAGCAGAAAAAGGGTCTGGTCTTGCTCTTTACAGGTAAAAGACAACTCAGAAAAGCCCCTTCCAAGTCACTGCTCATCTCCGAGCAGGCCCATCTCTGATGCACACAACCAACTCCTGACAGGGAAAAGCAGGGCCTGCTTCCACCCCAAGGGAAAGGAATGCTGACTCCTGAGATGCAGCACTTGGAGCCCTGCTGCCCCAGAGCTGGGCAGAGGGAGGTACCTTGCTCTGCAGGTTCATCATGGACTTCTCGAAGGTTTTGGGCGGAGCTCTCTGGTGGTTACACAGAATGGCCACCGCTCTGTTGGCACGGTTGTAGGAGAGGATCTTTGCTGGGATGTTGTCATCAGCTGTGAAGGACAGGAGAGTGGTGAACAAGTGAGTTCTCCAGGGTGTGGGGCCCCAGCCAGTGTTCCACAGCCCCTGCAGAACCAACCTTCCCCTCCTGTGTCCAGTCTCAACAATGCACTCCAACTACAGTCCCAAGCCTGGCCACTTCCATCCCAGCCCCTAACTCCTTCTGGATGTTTCTCATCACCACTGACACCATCTCAACTCCATAGAGGGGAAGCTATAGAAGTGCAGCCAGAGCAGGGGACAGTGGGACCACCCTGCCCAGGACACCATTGGGCTTCACAGGTCCAACATGCCCACTTGGTAAAGTGTAAGGCAGCACTGCTCACAGGGGTTGTGATGAGCAGCCAAGAAACATGGGGCTGCTACACATGAATCTGTCCTGCCTGTCACCTACAGCACCTTACAATTAACAGAAAGCAAATAGATTTGGGAAAGGATAGGCATAACCTGGAAAGCACCCCCTGGTGTGCTCACAAGTCAGTTCTGTTCTGCCCCAAAAGACTGTCTGACAGCAGATTTTTGGTCAGATCTCTGCTGCCTGACATTTGCACTGCGGGAACTGTAACAAGGAAGTGGTGAACAGATACATGACTTGTGGCTCAGCCAAGGAAGCCAGGTCTGTATTGCAGGGTTAAGATCTGCTCCCCTCACAGCTTCAGGGGCAAGACTTACGATTGGTGAGCTCCTTGAGCTGCTGCTGTAGCGTGATGGAGGCATTGTAAGTACGGAATACCTTGGCTGTCAGTCCCTCCATAAGGTCTTGAAGGTGTTTATTTAAGATACTGGTCTAAAGAAGCAGAAAGGAGACGACAGTGAGCACTAGGAATGACCACAGCATATGTGAAACCTGGATCCATGGCTGACACGGACATGCAGCTCATGGCTGAGGCCTGGTGTACTCTGACCTGACCACAACAGAATAGCCACAGCATTACTGAAACCACAGCAAAAGTGAACAAAGAACCAATAAGTATTAGATTGGTAACAAGTACCACAAGTGGCCAAAAAGGGTTTCTTTGGTGTGGAGGTTTTGGTTTCCAGCAACAATAAACATGCCTGGACCACCAACAGTGCTCCCACAGAGCCAAGAGTGCAGACAGGGATGGCATGTGAAAATCTGTCACCTCACACATTCATCATCTCTGAACTCTGAAAAAACCTCCCTTGGTCAGAGCCAGGCAGGCTCACCAGGATCAAGGCCCATTTGGGAACCTGTGGGCACAGTGCACAATTCAGACACCAGACTGAGACAGACTCTCACTGCTTTGAGGCTGCTCTGGAAGAAACTTTCCACTGAAACCATTTCTGGAACAGAGCAGCTGCTATGCCTGGTGCAGAGCAAGCCTGTTCAGGGTGCTCCCCCACCCTCACCACGAGCTATGTGCTTACATTGAGGCGGTCAAAGAGGTCATCCTCAGGCTGCTTGTTCTCCATGAACAGCTGAAGATTCTTAAACACCTGCAGGAAAGGAAAACCAGGAACATCAGGCACACAGACCAGACAGCACTGGGCAGTA
The DNA here is from genome assembly GCA_013390105.1 of Tichodroma muraria. Classification (NCBI taxonomy): domain Eukaryota; kingdom Metazoa; phylum Chordata; class Aves; order Passeriformes; family Sittidae; genus Tichodroma; species Tichodroma muraria. Next base: position 67,838 of record WAAG01026883.1, on the reverse strand, counting down.
CTAAGCTGCATGAAAGCAGGACTGCCAGGAGCCATTAAACTGCTTTCACGGACCAGTGATGATGCTGGATGTTACTTCCCATCTGTCAATGCAATGCTTGTGCTGCAGGTTCCTCCCCAGCAACAGGAGTCCTGAGCCTTCAGTGCCCTCTCATCCTTTGGATCAAAATTACACTCAGGAGGCTGAACTGCTCTGGTGTAGCTGTCTAACAGATAGAGAGACCCCCAAAGCTACTGCCTTTTCCTTACTCTCCCATTATTACTCTAGCCCAAGGGACCCCCGAGCCATTTCCCATGGTCTGAAGCTCCAAGAAACCAACCCTCCTCACTGCTGCATTGTTTCATACAATTTCATCCCAAACATGTCTCACTGGGGTAAGGAGAATCATTAAAGCATCTTTGATTATAACAGAGACCACAAATCCCAGCTCTGCGTGCTCCAATTCTCCAGCTTCTCAACAAACATTCTTCTATAGACACCCAAAACACAAAGATTTCTAGTTCCACAATAATCAACTCCCCATTTTAAGCACTGAAAAAATATCAAGAGTTAACAATAAATTTAAATAGAAAAATACGTTTTCTTCTTTACACAGGGAACCAAGAATTCCAGCACACATTAATTTCTAGAGCAGCAGTAGTTTGATTTTTTTTTCAGTTGTTTTGCTCCTCAAGGGGCAAAACATTTACTGCTGAGTGTGATGACAATTACCACAGTATTATACACAGGGTATCTAACTCAGACCACAGAGCTGTGGTCACAGATGCGTGGCTGTTACAAAAACATTTTGGGTAATGCCCTTCAGGTTCACGCTGCTAAATAGGGATTGATTCTGAAATGAGGCCAAAATCACAGCAAATTTGAAACTGGTGGATAACAGAAATAAAAGAATTGACATAAGAAGTCTTGGCTGGCATACACCCAAGTTCATAGGCCAGAGGTATCAGTGCACCTTCTCCATAGGCTCTGGAACAGCCAAGGTCAAGACCTACCTCTGTGAGGGCTCAGCTCCAGCATGACCCAAACCACTGTGACAGAGGTGTCTATTATCAAAGCCCCAATCAAACTGCTGCTCTGCCAGTGCCTGCAGTATTTCAGAACCGTTTATGCTGTTACGTGTCACATGGGCCTGCAACTCCACCATCTACAGGTGACAAAACCAACTCTGATGATGAGAATGAGACTCAGGAAGCTTGTCTAACACAGCTGTTGCAGTTATGTCAACTCTTCACACTGAGACCACAGGGAAAAGCTGCAAGATGTCTGAACGTCTCATCTGCTGGACTGTGTCACACCACAAGGATGTCACATTAACTGACTTATTTGCTCGGCATCTGAGCAGTGATAAAGCAACCTGTTAATGCCACCCAGACTGTGCTGACCACACCTCTGTGCTATTCAGTCTGTATGTGCCTGTGGAGGTGCCTTACCCTCTTCTCCACGGGGACTTTGTTGTAGTATCGGATGGAGTCCTTCCCGAGGAAGTCGAACTCAACCACGTATTCCTGCCCATCCAGCTCAGGATGCAGCTTGATGTGCTCTACTCTCAGAGAGCAGCAGCCCACGGTGTCAGCTGTCTCTCCTTCTTCTTTTTCATTACCAGCTCTCAGGGCAAGCTACATTTATAGCAAGACAAGAGAGATAAGGAATTCAAACTGTCCCCAGAAAAGAGAGATGCTGCAAACCTTCAGATATTGGCCTAGAACCAGCAGTGTCCAGAGGAGAATATCTCCCTTTTTTTTAAAGAGTTTAAGCCAGGATGCTTTACCAACTTTTGCTTATAAAGCAACTCAAATTGTGAGACAGTTCTGACTAACGGAAATTAATTTCAAAAAGTGTGGCTGTTTTTAAAAATCAAATTGACTTCCATGTGAACTCTGCTTGAAACAATTCATACGGTTCAGTTGTTCATGCCCTATGATCCTACCTATTCGCTGCACACTTCAAATATAAATACATTTCAAATAGCATACAGATTATGTAAATATTGGCTAATTGTATAAATTATCTAAAGGCTACATTTGACTGCATAAAACTACATATTTTAACAGGGCCGGCTAAAACAATTTCTAACTTTTGAAATCTTCAGCGGTTATATGAAACCACAATTATGCACATCAAAGTTCCCTAGTTTATATCAAGCCATTTTGAACAAAACCTGTTAATTTGGTTAGTCAAGACACCATATGCTACTAGGGAACAGCTCTCTGGGAACTGGTTTTATGTTGCTTTAAATGCATGAACACAACTGCAATTTTCTTTATGCCACGGTGAAAAAATTAGCATAATTACAAAACCTCACAACTGTGACCTCATACTGAAGAGGTGACACACCAGCAGAAATTCCCAGCAGGAAAACTGAAGCAGCTGGAGACAAAAGGCCCACACAAACTTCCCAGTAATCCAACCGGGTGATTCTGGAACCAGGCTGTGAGTTTTGCCTGAACTAAACAATGCTGCCTGAAATAGCCGTGTTTAGTACAATAGTTTATTGCTCTGGATTCCAGGTAACGGGACGGAAAACGAGCCTGCCCACCAGGAAGTCTCAGGATACCTTAGTAACTGGGCTCAATTCTGCCTTTAAGACAAACACACAGCGTTCCCAAGTGCTCCCAGCAGGACAGGGAAGGCGAGAGGAGCCAAGGAAGGAGCCTGACCTTATCAATGAAGTAGAGTGCCACAGCCCTCTGCCGCACTTTCATCTCTTTGGATTTCCAGTCTTCTCGGTACTGATTCCGGATTTTATCTACACACTTCTTCAACCTCCGAGCTGTCTCGTACTTCTGCCAGTCCTTCTCACCCTGCAGGGAAGTCAGAACAGAGTCAGCACTACAGAGCAGGCAGAGGACTAGCTCCAATCTGCACCTCAAGGCTTTGCAAGCCCGTGTGTGGCAAACGGTCTCGCTGTACAAAAGCGCCGAGATGCTGCTGCTCCACAGCTCAGCTCCACACTGTGCTGCCACACAGCTGCAGGTCATTCAGATTTCCATGATATTAAATACTTCCATGGAAGCAACTAGAGAGACACAAAAGACACATCTTCCCCGCTTCTCAAAATACAAATGGTTTCCTTTGCTTTATTCAGATGGCACTTATGTTCTTTCAGCTGTGTAATTAAATACCCATAAAAGGCAAAAGCAACATCAACAGTTCATCATCATTATTATATATTCAAGACACAGCAAAAAGAGGGCAGGAATTCGCCTTCAGGAATAGAGATATTTTTCCTCCTGTATTTGTAGGACAAACTCCTTGTTTCCAATCCAGGAAAAAATCTCTGAGAAAAAGACTTCATGAAAGGAGCTTAAATTCTTGCTTTTATGGACTTGATCCACAGATTGGGTATTTGCTCCCACAGCAGGAGTTTGTTTTCCTTCAGTCATGAGCTCCTTACCAGCCTTCTCAGCCAGGAGCCTGGCTGGGTTTTTAATTTTACAAACAACTAATTAACAACCCATGGTTAGAACCTCACTACAACACCAGGCAGGGGAAGTTAAGGCCAAATGTATGTGAAATATCCACCAGAGCAAGACTGTTCTTGAATAAACTGCTTCCTTTTAGGTCTACATAGGATTTCTACCAGAAATGACACGATGCTTTTCAGGAGACATTTTCCAGATTTCACCTGCTCTCCTGGGCAGTAACTGTAAACTCTCTTTTCAAGGGGGAACAGAAGCACAGAAGCTTCCCTATGTTTTTCAACCACTGTAGGATGAAACAGCCAGGTAGCTTTACCTCCTACCTCTTTCCTAAACATAAGCTACATTTGCTTCTTGGAAACATGACCAGGAAGATTGCTTCAGTTTTGTTTTTTTAACTGGCTCTTTACCTTAATTCTTGAGCTAGGATTCAACATGATGTATTTGATAGAGCCTTGGATGTTCTCAGTCCATGACACCAGCCAGGTCACCTTGTTATCATGCCGGACCTCCTTCCATTTGTGTCCTGGTGGAGGGGCAGGGATTTTGGAATCCCTACAGAGAATTAGAAAACAGACGATAAAAGCTATTTAAAGAAAATCCCACCAGCATCAAAACAGAGAAGGTAACAAACAGCATTACACAAAGAAAGTGCAGGGAAAGGAACTGAGGCAACTGAAGTGCATTATCTCCACAAGCAGGAAACCAAGTAAATCAAAATGAACAAAGATCAGGAATGTAACCGCTACCAGCATGTACCTGCTGAAGAATTATACCGTAGGTGGGACACATTGTTAGGACCAGTTTTGATTTGTGAACACTGCAATAGTGTGGATGCTTATGAGATGAGTGAAGAGAAGCCCACCAAACCTTAGCCTTCAACATCAAGGAAGACAAGGTAGGGCAACCTATGTAGAAGAAATTTATTGTCTGGAAATACTAGCAGGAAAGGCAATTTAGGCAGATGTAGGCCGTAGGCGTGAAGAAGGAAATACATTGAAAAAGTTCTACATGAAACCCATGATTACCTTGCTCAGTCTTTGCTTGTATGACTCAGTTTCTTATCCATATGAGAACAAGATAAGCTGCATCCCTAATTCTACATGTTTGAGTACCAACTTAAACAGGGTTTTAAAACATGAGCCCTAGAGAGCAAAGCCAAGGTGTGAAGCATGCAGTGCTCACTTGCTGCAGTTAATGATGATGTCTTCGGGCATGATGCGTCTCTTCAACATTCCCATCTTGGGATGGTTCCCACGACCTCGGAAGAGACCTGGGGGCTCAATCTTGAAGTTGGCAATCCTCTCCTTGTGGTTGTCCATCACACAGTAACCATATTCCTTCAATAGCCGCTCGTTCTCCTCTTTGATTTTCTGGGAAAAGCCAAAAGCAAACATGACATGGCACATGCAGCACCACACACACCTTTATTTGCCAAGACTTGAAAAATTCTTATATTTGCACCATGCTAATGCTGAAGGCCCGACCAAAAACCAGATCCCCATCATGAAAAGTGTATCAGACTGGCCAGAAAAGCATTTGTAAAATGCATGCAGCACAAACAAACTGGAAAAATGGAAAGAATGTGTGAAAATTCTCTGAAAAGTTGTATTGGAGGGGAACAGATCAGGGCTGGTGAAGGTAGCTACAATTTTGCCACAATAGAGGCATGTATCTCTATCCATGTATCTCAGCTTCAAGGGTACCCCCGGCACAGTACTGCTACTTTATATTTTATACTGAGCATTTGACATCCACTGGACTTCGTATCTTGTTGTTTATGTATAAAAATTCTGCGTTTGAACTCAGCATCAGAAAGCAGGCAAAGGAATGTCTCCAGGCTGCTGCATGTCAAGCCTGTGTCAGCAAATGGTTTCACAAGCAGAACATAGTCTTCTAAGAAAGAATGTGCTGAGATTTCACTGCATACTTCTGTGCCTGAACTCTAATTATATAGAAGGAAAAATAAAAACATTGCAGCTCAAAATAAAACATCTGACCCACAGACAGCACTGCTGCACCAGCTAAGAAACAGAAAAAGCCACTTCTTTTCCAATTTAAGAGCTACCATAGACAGGAACTGAAGGGTTCACCCACATTTATCAGATGGAAACAGCAGGAAGACAAGGGCTCTCCAATTTGATGGGATTTCTCTGATCCCAAAGGCTGTAATTCCAAGCTGCCAGGCCCTTCATTCAAAGGACAACTACTAGAGCATTGCAGAAAATCAACTGAGAGCTTGGGGAAAGTTTCCACCTTCCAACATCCACTGCAGTTAATTTAATTCTTAACCTACGAGACATTGTAGGCATGCTACTGGATAATAAAGTTCATTTTTTATTCAAAAGACAGCATTACTTGATGTTTAAGACTTCTTCTCTCATTTTATTCACTAATGGCATTGCTGCATCCTTTTCACCATCCTGATCTATGCCATCCTTAACTCACTACCCACTGCTCATTATTTCCCAGGGACCAACGAACCCAGAGGCAGCACCTCTGATTCTCTTTATTAACTTAAGCAGTTACTTACTTAACTGTATTTCCCTAAGCAGGATCAGCCCTATCGATATCATTTCAAGTCAGGATGAAGACTCATCTGTAAACACAGCGCTTTGCCCTACCTGAGCTGCACTGTGCAGACTCCTACAGTTCACACGGAAGCAATAATCTGAAAGCTGGTGAAAAACACTGACGTACGCACAGCAAGGAGAATGATTGCACAAAGATGTTTACAGCCATGAAGTCTCCCAGAATTCCCGCTGGTACCTGTTTCTCCTCCTTGGACATCTGTTTCCTAGCCTCCGACTGAGCTTTGAAATACTGGCTCATGTGGGTGAAGTCACACTTGCTGAGGTTGGTGATAGTGCTCTTCTCTTCAGAGGTCATTTCCTTGCAGAAAGAAAGCAGTGCTTTAAGTTTTCACACACACGAAGTTTTCATGCACAGCACAGCTTACCCTACTCCAGGCAGCCTAAACAGGAACAACAGGCAGGTTCTCACAATAACCCCCCCACAAGAATCCCCAAATTCTTACACAGACTCATGCCAGCTGAGGTCAGAGAGGAAAGGACAAGCAGCAGATCCTATGGAGCACTGGCCTTGGAGGGTTCTGATCTCCCCAAGCACTGGGGAATGCTGCACCACTTCCCAAAGAATTCCCACACCCTGACCGGAACTGCTGAGGGATGGGGAGAAAAGCCCAGAAACACATCCAGGAAAACTGCATCTAACTAATCTAAAGATTTGGTGTTACGGCTGATGACTGAGGTGAACATCTCCATTTTAGTTCTTTGGAAGGGGTTCCCTTCTAGTAAATCTGGCTCTTACACATGGCATGTAACAGGGAAGTCAGCTACTCCCCATCGTGCTGCAAGAGAAACCTGACCAAGTTGGTTTAGAAAAGGCAGGGTCCTTCCTGGTGAAACCACAGGATAAATGGGAAACTTCACAGCTACAGTCTGAGGCAGCTTTTAGTTGCTTCAAGCCAACTTTTGTGTGCATGGAACAGCAGTCCCTTTTCACTGGTCAGTGCTGAGGAGATACTGGCCATGTCCATAGTCACTGCAGCCCAGGACTATGTGCATACCTTTCTCCAGTCCTTGAAGAAGTTTTTCCTGAAGATCTCCTTTGTAGTGTACTCGTGATCAAGCATTTTTGCAAAGAATGTGGCAACTTCTTCTGCTTTGGTACTCAGCTTCATGACTTTACCTATAAAGAAAGGTTTTCTTCTTAAAGAAAATGGTAAACAGGAATCAAAGTCATAAAGAGAACATAGTAACTACCCTAAAGGATTATATTTTTACTACAGAGAAGTTTGTCTTAAAATGTTACATAATACAGCAACTTGAATGGACAAAGGAAACACAGGAGCACAATTGCTTGACTTCCACCACAAACATTTTGAAAAAAGTTTCCTCTGGAATCTAAGCATTAAAAAAAGCAACAGCAATCTGATGTGAGACAGGACTGGGCTGCAGGGCAGGAAGGCAAAAAGGCCTGCTGCAGGAAACCCTCTGCTGAGCCACCCTCGTGCTGGGTGTGCTCCTGGGGAGACACTGCTGTTTGATGTCAAAGAGGCAGGGATTTTATTAAATTTCATATTCCAGCACTCAGACATATGGGAAATACAGTCCCTTTATTCCTTTTAAATGCACAGACAGACTCCACCTCGGAACACCCCTTCCAGCCTTCAGCTATTTCTAGGCAGGAAGAGCCCTTCCTCTGGATACACCACAAATAGGCTGGAAAGAGATGCCAAATACTGAACTCTCCTTCACTGCAGGAAAACGTGTCGGGGTTCTGCTAATTGTTCCCTCTGCTGTGGGAATGCACTCCTGCATCTCCAAAGCAGGCTCAAAAGCCAGTCATTTTTAAGAAAGACCGAGCTGTCAGTGAATGGAGGGGTCACATTCCAGCTTCTCTGCATGACTGCAGCACAAAGTGGAATTGCTGCAAGGGAAAACTGAAACACAAGGGAAAAGAGGCTGCTGCAGCATCGAGGCTGTGGATTCGACATCTAACATTCCTATCGAGCATTTTTTGGTCCTGACTGCATTCCTGATGAAACGTGGGGTGCCAGTGATCCCTCTGAAGGATTCTGCATGCAGCTCACATCTCCAACTAGTTTAGTTGCAAGAAATATTTAAAGTTCCAATGGTTGGCAGTCAATACCTGGGGATTTTTAACAACCATTTTACCGCACAGAAGTGAACACAAGAAACTGTTCAATCTGTGCTCTTGCAAAAAAAAAATACCACGCACTGGATTTACTACATATTTTCAAAAGTTGCATCATCTCTAAAATTAAAGCATGGGAGTCAGCTATAAAGCCTTAAGATCTATAAACCCTCGTAAAACAGGACTTAGCAGAAGGTCCTCCCAATGATCTGAGAATATTCCACAATTAAATTAAACCAACAGTAACTCTGCCAATTTTTAAGCTGTAACCTAAAATACAGCGTTTGTTTGCTTATAACAGGAAATGGGGGAAGGGAGAGACAGCAAGGGAAACTATTTTTCCAGGCTGCAGTTTTAGCTTGAAAGAGGCTATCGAGTTAGTAACATGTTATGGGGCTAAAATAAAATGTCTGATATTTTTCCCAGCAAGCTGAAGGCTCAGTCACCTTTATCTAATCACTTTAGAATATATTTAATCGGACAAAATTTCTTTTTTTTTCCCAAAAAGGTTTGAAAAGGCATTCAGTGACAGAGCTGGTAAAGAAGGGATTTATCCCAGAGGCATGAATATTAGTTATCTGATTTTAAAACTGAAAACCAGACAGCAACCAGGGGACATAATGAGCAGCAGAAACCCCATGGCCACGACTGCAACTGCCACCACCTACACTCCTATTTTGTCCCATCTACAGAAAAATGTGCAAGTTTGAGCCACCTCCAGACTATGAGCAGTGACTGGTTAACCCACAGGCACTGAAAAAGGATGGCTTTGGCATTTCAAGCTCCTTCCCCGAGTCGGTATTGCAGGCACCTCCAAGGGCCCCAGCAGTTGTTACGTGAGATGAAAGCAGGCAGTGAATCCCTCGGCCAGGGACAGATTCCTCCGGTGTGAGCCGGCTGCTGGCCAGCCACAGCCTCATTACTGGGCTCTACAAATCACCCTGGGATAATCTTCAAATGAGACAATGCCTTGTGAGCACAGACAGAGGCTCTCAGCAGCTGCTGTGTAAATCAGACATCTGATTTTTTGCCTGGTTTCTCAAGGAAGACTTATGGGATGTCTTTATTTGCCAGACCCCCTCCCTGACCAGCCCATGACTGTTGAGCTTATTGATGAATTTCTGTGATGAAAGAGGCAGAGGTTGCAAAAATCCCTGCAGAGGCTCCGTGAAATAGATGGCTGGAGAGACAAGGAGCTTATTGCTGTCTGCACCAAGGGATAGCAGAATGCAATCTGCCCCTCCCCTTCTCTAGACAACAGGAAGATCATACATTTTTCAGTACAGGAAACAATTTCCAACTTTGTATCAAGTTCTTATCAAACCCTAAGAAAGAAGGCTGCAGACATCCTTGATCACTGTGCTACTTGCTTGGAGATGGTCTTTATTAGGCTACAGAGTATTTATTTCACTAATTTGCTGCTGAAAATGTAATGCCACCTATTCCTCAGTATTTAAAAACACTGTGTCATGTCACATGAAAACAGCACGCTGCTCCTGGAAGAGTTCCATGTGCAGATGTCCCCATCACCAAAAATTACATTTTCATCCATTCAAATACCTCCCACTTAATTCAATCCTGGGTTAATTTGATCCTTCATTTAACATGATCACAGGACTAAAAGGAAACACACAGGTCATCAAGTCTAGGCTCCAACAGGCATCACATCATATAATCCCTTCCACATGAGCCTCTACCAGCCAGGCAGCCCAGGATACTTGAATCCCACACCAATTAGTTCTACCACACGCAGGGGTCAGGGAATGGGACCATGACTTCCATGAAAGGGTTGTGTCCTTGAGACCAGGGTTACCCCATTCATTCCTACAAGGTCCTAATCATCTGTACTCAAATTCAATTGTCTTTTATTTCGCTCACGCAACCAAATGATGATGAATTTCACCACAGATGATGGAAGCTGCAGTTCTTGAGGTTAAAGAAAACAAGAGCAAGCCTAAAGCCTAAAGGTGACCAGTGACAAGGAAGCTACAATTACATACTCCACTGGTCACTGCTACTCTGAGGCATCAGACACCCTCATTCTGCTAAGGAACCTGAGAGATTCACCACCAAAAGGGACTGAGAGCAGGTTCATCCCTGTGTCACTTCAGTCAGCAGAATTCAGCAGGCTCAGATAAATTCCTTTCCTTCCACAGATCTCACTTCGCTGCTGAGGAGCTGATTTAAGTGAACCACTAAAACACAACCACCTCCTCAGCTCTTCAGTCCCCAGAAGAACATCGCAATACCCTGAGATGTTTATTTCTCTTCCTAGCAAGTAGAAACACAGATTAACTCACCATCATAATAAAACTTGACATTTTCAGGCAGAGGTTCATATGGTGGAGCAAATACAGGACCTTTGTGCTCTAGGAACTTCCATTTAATGCCTTCAGGGTAGCGCTCTTCTTCCCACCTTCAAGAGAGAAATATGAACCAATACAATTTTAAGCTCCCAATCTTCATTTTATTACTGCGTGGGTATGAGAGTATGCTAAACCAGCAAGAAATCACTGCTTTGTCAGGTACAGACCAACAACAAATACTCAATGTACTATCACCATTTAATTCCGTTTTTTCTCCTTTTTTTTTTTCCAAAAGCACAGACATATCTATGAGCAGAACACCTTGGGCTGCAGATTAACTGATGCCATCCTATCCCTCACCTCTCATTTGCTCCTCTTTTCACAAAATCACACAGCTGAAATTGCTTAGATCTTAAGAAAATAAGACTTGGACCCTGTAAACCAGCTAGGATCATGCCAAATTAGTTTCAGCTGTGATCTAACATCAGGTCCAGGATGCCTGCTCAGCAAAGTCAAACAATTGTGGTATATCTTGCAGCTGCTTTCAGATGTGGACAATATGCCATTAAGGGCAGAGATAATAGAAACAGATGTTCATTTATGACCTAAATGAGAACAAACCTGCTTGGACAAGAAAGACTAAAACCTGCTCTGTTGTTTTAAATTAATTCCAATTCTCTGAGTAAGAAAAGCATACTTGAAGAAAAACAGAGCAGCCCAGAAAACTGCATGTTTGCCTTAAAGACGCTCTGTAAAAAATGCTCTATAAAAATGCTCTGCAAGTGATGCATTTGGTATCACAACACAGCAAGGCAGGCGCCACCAATCCCACATTCCAAGGGAACAGGGTCAGCAATTCATCTGCAGAAAAAAGGGTCCTGCCAGGCCAAGATCCTCCCCCCAGTTCCCAGCGCCCAGGCCACTGATTCCACGCTCCTCCCCTCCAAGCTCCTTTCGTGATTACCACGACATTACTGCTACACGCTGCTGGCACAGGATTCCCTGCTGGGAAAGGCTATTTCACCTCAGCCATCAATCAGCTGGAAGACCATTAACTTGTCACAGCACTCAGTCTCTGAATTGCCCAGACAACTTTGAGCAGCCATGACAATAAAAAAAAAAAGGAGTTTAAGCTTCCGTCTGGTGTCAGCCCTAAGGAGCAGCATTCCCATTCCAGGTATCACAGCAGCTGAGGAAAGATGTGCATGGACTTCCTGCATCTCAGGAGTTGTGATGAACTGACAGATTGCTTCATCTCTACCGAGATAAAAGTCAGGGCATGGAAGACAAACACTGTACAGAGACAAGGGTTTCTGCTAGAAGACACACAAAATGCTTCACTCGTGTCTGTACATCAACAGTTTAGGAACAGCAGCAACACAGCAGCTGGCTGGAGTATGAAAGGCAACATCTTTGACCACACCACTGACTAATTCTGATGAGAAGCAACAGCAAAACACCCAAACCCAGCTATCAGTACAGAACTGCATGCCAGACTTTAGTCCCTGGCTGGGAAGAAGGCTTGAGTAAACCACGTTGATATAAGAAACCAATATTAACACAGATTCCAAATATTTACATTCCTAATGACTGTTGTGTTTTGTTTTGTTTTCAATTAATTAGAAGCTAAAAATACAAATATTTTGTCAAATATTTTTTTTGACAAATATTTTGCCTAGGTTCTTCCACCCAGAAGCTCCTTTCAGCAAAATAAATCTAAATCACTCTCAGCCAGAATAAGCTTCTTCTTTCTGAGAATGAGCAATTTTATTCCAGTAAGAATAAAATAAGGACATCATTCACAGTAGTTACTGCTTTTCAGGACAGGTTTGTCATTCTTATTTTTTTAAATTTATTCCTCTGGTATTTACTTTGTGAGAAATTCAGTACCTCTATTCCTTCCTGTTCTTTTACAAGGGACATGTAAAAGCAGTACTGGAAAGGCAGCAGTTTAAATAGACAGCAGAAAGACATTGTGCCTTCTGGGAAGGCTACAAGGAAACATGGGATTCATGGGGTAGTTTCTAAGCTCAAAACTACCAGAAAGTGTGCCACAAAAAGACCACAAACCATCCCCAATCCCACCTCCACCTTCCTAAACATCACACACAAGCATTAAGACAAAAGGTAAAAGTGAGTCTTCTGAGTGTAGCTCATTTTTCATCCTCATTTCGTTTCAAACAGGAAAAGCATTACAGCACCACTGCCCTTGGCAGCTTCTGGTTCTAAAGCAATATTCTACACATGATTTTGTGGGAGAATGCTGCCTATTAGGAAAGCTGCCTCACTGATTCCAGCAACAACTCATCAGTCATACAGGCTTCTTAATTAAATCCCACATCAAACTTGTCTAAATATGCCAGGGTGGCTCAGGAAGGAAAAGCTGGGGAAAATCTTTAAAGTGGAATGAAAAGAGAGAACATTCTTGGGAAAAAACCAGAACATACCCCAGGGATATTTATTTCAAGGAAATGAACTTGCTGTAACACAAGGTGGGAGAAGTGCTCCTAAGGTGCACTTCTGGATCACATTCTTCACACTCTGACGGGGCGTGAAAATGACCTCTGCAAGAGCTCCACACAGTGAGGAATGAGGCCAGTGCTTTGGGGATGTCTGCATCAAGCACTCAGACAAGTGAGGATGAAAATGCTCAAGGCAGCAAGCACTTGAGGAAGCAGCCAAAAAAAGGTATCAGACGCTCAGAAAATTGACTCAGATGGAACATAAAATGCCCTTAAGAGAAACAAGTGAAGTGCAGATGAAACCTTGTCCAGCAAAGACATGCTATACAAAGCTGCAGATGGATGTCAGGAACATCAGCAGAAGGACGCAGCTACCTCGTGCCAAATTCTGCAAAACATGCTTTCCAAGGCATTTTTCCTCAGCAGTAAGCACAAACTGCAGAGCTTCACACCGCTACAGGGGCCTGTGCTGCCCAGGCAGGTGAGGGGAGAACAGCACAGCTTTCCAGTAAAGCTCTGCTGTTCAAGGATACAGTCCCCAATAAAAGGGAGCTGGGATAACAATATTAAGTTAGACAGAACCAGTAAGGGGAGCTGAGACAAAGCCAAAAAGACAACAGATCGTTAAGGCTTAAATAGACCTTCTGAAGCTTCCTATTGCTCCATGTCCCTGTGGTTTGGTAATGTTACAGCACATTAAAAATATGCTGTCAAAGGAACTGAGAAAAAAGTGGATTGTTCAGGGAAAAATTAAGTTTTGGGGAGGGGCTGGAAACCCAAGTTTCTAAGGGAGTGTTCAAGTATGAAAAAGATTTGCAAGTGCTGATGTTCTGAGGAAGTTGTGACAGTCAAAGAGAAATACGTAAAGACTACAAGCACTACAGAAGACTATTTTCTTTTTAAAGATGAATCAATAATAGTGTAAATAAAGGAGTAAAGGATTGAACCTGAAAGGACTGAAGAAGATTGCAAAGACTTTCCCCAACTCTACAGATCTATTAAAAACAGCCAAATTATCTGAGAAAAGATCAAAGAAACATCCCTGAAAGGTCATAAAAATACATTACAGGTGGGCAGAAAACACACATACTTTTGAGAAGTGAGGACTAAAATGAGGGAAGTACTAAGGCCAAAACTTCCAAACACACAAAATGGTAGCTTCCTCAAATCTAGAAATAACAGCTTAAATTACTATGGAGAGTTAAAAAAAAATCCAGCAGGTTTCTCACACAGAGCAGTACTGATGCATCACAGGTCTGTTTTCCAAATGAACCACAAAGGTCAGACTTATTAAAAAAGATTCTAAAATGATTTAAGAGTGGGTAAAAGTACAACTTCAGTGATGTTACTTAAGGATCCTGGGCAAGACAGAAAGTGTTTTTCATTTAAAACTCATTTTCAGAAATCATTTGTCAAACAGGCTGAGCTAACTGGTCACTTGATCAAGTTTCATTTCTGTGCCAGAGGCAGAAGCACTTTTGAGAGGTACAGATGACATCCAGCTAGAATGAAAAGGTGGACACCCACTCATGCTGTACCTCTATGGAACACAGATGAATTCTACTAGAATACCGCTTAACACATCTGCACATATTAATATATTCCTTAATCCACCTGCACCTACTAATTCATTCCTGCTGCCACCCCCAAGCCTACAAGCTTTCGTACTGCTCTGAAGAGTGTCAGCACAGAGAAGCTTCTGGACACAAGAATACTGGTATCTGATCATTATAGGCAGCCTATGACACAGATAGGGGAAAAAAAAAAAACCAGACAACCCCCATTTCCTGTTTTAGGGATATCACTTCTACTTCAGAGGATGAACACAGTGAATGAGATATTTATTTAGAGCTTACCAGAAAGTAAGCCAATTATTCAGAACAAATCCTCATGAATCAACAGAAGAGAAAGCCAGATGTGCTTATTCAGCCAGCATGGGAGGTACAGGCAAGTCCAGGTGCAGATGGGAGCCTACAGCACTGACTATATATAGTTACCATTTCCATTTTTGCTCCTCTTCTTTTTTCGGCTTCTTCCTTTTGTCCGCTTCAGGGACTTTCTTATCTTTGCTCTTCATTTTCTTTGCTTTGCTGTCCTGCAAAATGAGTAAGAATCTGTTAGAACAAGCCACTGTTATTTCCCCCTCCCCTGAAAAGATGTGTTGAAACTGAAAGACTGTCTCTTGGGGTATATAAGAGCTGAATTCCTTTGGCTTCACCACATAAATGTGTTCTTAGATCATCCCATTAACTCAGAGTCCGCTGATGGTCCCACTCAAGTTTTCAGCCAAATTCTTTTACTTTACACTGGGGACATGCTAAATGCACACAGCCAGTTATCACCTGATAAGGGGCAAGTCTGGGCCACTGGAAGGGAATTGGTGCATTAGAGAACCTCCTCCCCGGCCTGCACTGGTGTATCTGGTCTGACAAATGCTACAGAGCACAACCACCATAGTCAGGTGGCTTCTGGGATTATCCTGGTGTATGCACAGTGTAGAGACACTTCCTCTGAAGGGAAGAATCAACCCTACTGCCCCGAGGTGCTGCAACATGTGTCTCACAAGGGTGTCTTTGCTAGATGTGTAGTTTGTCAGTCTCAAATTATGTCTAACCTTTCCCAAGTCCCTCTCCAAAGAAATTTCCACCTAGGCTCCATCTAAATGCTTCAAGGTTCCTTCTGGCACCTAATCTCTTTTCCATCTCCCCTGCCTCCAATCCTGCCACATCATCTGTGCAATTACCACATGTCGTGAGCAAGGCTCCCCTGCCCCCTCTCCCAGCTCCTTAACAGAAGGACTGTGAATTGCCTGGAACAGCCTGGGAGTTCATGTCCTGGAGGCATCTTCTCCATCCATTGTTTTAATGGCTGGAAAGAAAGTTTCCCTGACACTTTATACATTATAGTTCAGGTAAGTTAATATCTTCACCGTAAGTGGGGGTCTGCCACACACCGCTCTGTTCAAGTAAAGTTGTCTGTCACATTACCTCTTCTTCCTCTTGTTTCCTTTTCTTTGCTTTCTTGATGTCTTCTGTTTTGATTTTCTTGGGTTTGTAGTCAGCACTAAGAACAAAAAGACTTGCTGATGAAAGCGATCCATTTTCCAGCATAAATGAAGAGAAATCATAGATGCACAAAGTTTGCGTGCACAAGCTTGCAGCATAGCTGGCATTTTTAGTCTTTAAAGAATGTAATTTATACCCTGCTCTCTCAGAAGACTCAATAATCCCAATCCAGCACAACAGCCTACAAAATCTACAAGATATTATTATCAATACCTCTCCACAAGTTTCACTGCTGAAGAAAACATCTTCCTCGATGAAGAATCGATTCAAAAGCATTAGTAGCCACACAGTGATTCCATGGCATGGGATAAATGGATATAATCTTATTGGCATGTTCTACATCAACTCTCTTTCCAGTCATCAGTCTGGGATCTTGCCCACAAGGCTCACTTCTTGCACCCCCCACTAGTTCAAACAATAGGGAAATTGAATACTGGCAAATTACATAAACACAACCTCATTTCCAGTGAGGTTGGAAAAGACCTCTGAGATCATCCAGTCCAACCTATGACTCAACACCACCCTGTCAACCAGACCAGGACACTGAGTGCCATGTCCAGTCTTTCCTTAAACACCTCCAGGGACAGTTACTCCACTACCTCTCTGAGCAGCCCATTCCAATGTCTAATCACTCTTTCTATGAACAAATTCCTCCTAATGTCCAACCTAAAACTTCCCCTGGTGCAGATTAAGACCATGTCCTCTTGTCCTGTCCCTAGTTCCCTGGGAGCAGAGCCTGACCCCCATCTTGCTGCACCCTCCTGTCAAGGAGTTCTGGAGAATGATAAAGTCAGCCTTGAGCTTTCTCTTCTCCAGGCTGAGCCCACCCAGCCGCTCCTCATCAGACTTGTGCTCCAGACCCTTCCCGAGCTCCACTGCCTTCTTCTGGACTTGCTCCTGCACCTTGATGTCCTTCCTGAATTGAGCAGGCCAGAACATGAGGCGCCCCTCTCCAGTGCCCAGTAAAGGGGCAGAATCACCTCTCTGGTCCTGCTGGCCACACTATTTCTGATAAAGGCCAGGTGCCATTGGCCTTCTTGGCCACCTGGGCTCATGTTCAGCTGCTGTTGACCACCATCCCCAGGCCTGTTATGCTGGGCACCTTCCATCAACTCTGCCCCCAGCCCGGAGCACTGCAGGGTCATGGTCAAAGTGTCAAAACTGGCACTTGGTCTTGCTCTTGTTGAACATCATGCTGATGGTCTCAGCCCATTGATCCAGCCTGTCCAGATCCTTCTGCAGGGCTTTCCTACCCTCCCAGCAGATGAACACTCCCATCCAACTTGGTGTTATGCACAAATTTATTAATGGTAGACTCGATCCCCACATCTAGATCATCAATAAAGATATTAAACAGGACCAGGCCTAACACTGACCACTGGGGAACAGCACCAGTGACAGTGCAACACCATCCCTCACAGCTCTCTAAACCTGGATGTCCAGCCAGCTCTTAACCCAGCAAAGAGTGCACTTGCCCAGGCTGTGGGCTGATGGCTGAAAAGGAGGAGACAGGAGAATGCTGTGGGACACAGCGTCAAAGGCTTTGCTGAACTCCAGGCAGACAACATCCACAGCCTTGCACGCATCCAGCAGGCAGGTCACCTGGTCATAAAGGGAGATCAGGTTGGTCAGAAAGGACCTGCCTTTCCTAAACCCACGCTGGCTGGGTGTGATCCCCTGGCTGTCCTGTGATCGCACTGAGGATGATCTGCACCATAACCTTGTCGGGCACTGAGGTCAGGCTGGCAAGCTTGGAGTCCCTTGGATCTTCCTCACAGCCCTTCTTGTGGATGTGTTTCACACAGGCTTCTCAAATCATCTGGGACCTCCCTGGTGAGCCAGAACTGGAAAAATGATGGAGACCAACCTACGGAGCTCTTCCACCAGATCCCTCAGCACACTTGGATGGAACCCATCCAGTCCCATAGACCTGTGAACATGTAAGGTGCTCAGCAGGTCACTGACTGTTTCCTCCTGGATTGCAGGGGGTCCATTCTGCTCCCCATCCTTCTCTACCATCTCAGGGACTCAGCTGCCCTCAGGATAACCAGTCCTACTGTTAAAGTCTGATACAGAAAAGGCATTAAATACCTCAGCCTTCTCCTTGTCTTTGATGACATACTCCCTCCAACATCCAATGAAGAATGAAGGCTTTCCTTGGCCCTCCATTTGTTATTAACTTATTTATAAAAATACTTATTATCCTTTACAGAAGTGGCCAGATTAAGCTGTAACTGAGCTTCTGCCTCTCTTATTTTCTTTCTACATTACCCAAAGAGAGCCTTAAGCACTTTTGGAGTGGCTGCCTACTCCTTTTTCCAAAGGTGACACACTCTCTTTTTCTTTGAGTTCCTGATGAAGTTCCCTGCTCAGCCAGGCTGGTCTTCTTCCCCACTGGCTCATCTTCTGGCACATGGGGACAGGCTGCTCCTGTTACTTCAAGATTTCTTTCTTAAAGTATGTCCAGCCTTCCTGGACCCCTTTGTTTTTAAGGGCTGTTTCCCACGGGGCACTGTGAACCAGCATACTGGATATACCAAAGTCTGCCTCGTGGAAGTCCAGGGTGCCCCTCCTTCACCAAGTATTGAAAACTCCATCATTTCCTGATTGTTATGCACACGACAGCCTCCAACCACCACATCTCCCACCTGCCCTTCTGTCTGTAAACAGCAGGTCCAGCAGGGTACTACCCCTGTGGAAGGCCACAGCTGTCCTTACCAGCTGAGACAGAAAGTTCTTTTCCACACACTCCAGGAACCTCCCAGCCTGCCTCCTCTCTGCTGTGTTGATATTCCAGTAGGTATCCGGCAGGTTAAAGTCTCCCACAAGAACAAGGGCTGGCAATGCTGAAACATCAGCCAGCCACTCATAGCATAGCTCATCCACCTCTTCATCTTGGTTGGGTGGTCTGGAACAAGACTCCCAGCAGGATATCTGCATTACCAGCCCTCCTCTTGATGCTCATCCATAGGCACTCAACCTTATTGTCACAGAGCTCTATACAGACAAAACACTCCCTAACGTACAGAAACACCCCAATTCTTAATCTCTCCATTGCAGACACACCAATTCTTGATCTTTCCACTGCAGACGTGAGAGGGGAAGTCATACAAACCTAGCAGAAGGCAGCAAGTGATTATAGAAAAGGAAAGATGTCCCACCCATGTCTCTTGGAAACAGACATGTAGGGATGGAGTGCCACCATGGTGAAACCCTTCCAACCCTTTAACTCCTGCCTGCTAATAAGGACCAACTACCTGAAGAGCTGGATGGGCACAGTGGCAGATCACAGTGAGATGGAACTGAGCTTGTACTTCAGTGGGTTCCTGTGTCAGGCAAACATCATGGGTGTTTCTCTTTGAGACAACAACCCTCAGCATAACTTATGACACATTGAGACTCCAGGCAAACCACGCCAGGCAGCGCAGGCAAACCTCCCCCTGCCTCCAAACAGGCTGACAGTGCATTTTCTGCCTCTTGTGCAGTCATTTCCTTGCCCAACAGAAGCCACTGCAGCCACTTAGCTATGTTAATACCTCACATGCTCACTTTTCTGTTTTACAGCCTTCATCAGTTTTTACCTGCCTTCTGGGGTTTTTCTTTTTTATTTACTAGTTCTGCAACATTTCACAGCACCATCTGCAGAAGCAGGTAACGGCATTCTGCCTTGCACAGCACAAATACTGTCCCTGCCCTGCTCAGAGAACTCGTAACAGCATAAGGAGTCTAGTCTCAGGCCTCCAGTACCCATCTCAAGATGTCTGTGCTGATCACCAGAAATTCCACCTGCTTCCTCAATGTTCTCCTTTTGAAACTAAAGGCAAACTTCCAAGTCACCAGCACCCACGGCACTTACTCATCATCCTCTCGAGGTCTCTTCAGGGGTTTGGAGTCCTCTTTAGGAGATGCATAAAACCCATCATCATCTGGTTCATCTTTAATACGTGGTGGACTACAAAAAGAAGGAAAGAAACACGGTTCCACTTTCAAAGATGAAGTTTCTTGGAAACCAGCAACAACAAAGTTTTAAGAAATAATCATCAGCAAAATGGGCACGTCTTCCATGGAATGTGCTGCCATCATGAGACAGCAAAGGCTTGAGATGTGTCATTTTCTGAATACTCACAGACCGTGTAAGGAGAGTAATTTAATGTCTACAGATTTGCCATTTCTCAAGAAACATCAAGTTCAATTTCAACAGCTCAAAGTTCATTTTGTTTCTCTGAGGTTTTGAGTAAAAACAACTGTAGCTTCTAGCACTTTCACTTAAAAACTGAAATGTCTGTATGGAGTCATATGCAGGATGTTATTTAGTTTCAACTCAATATCCTTACTGAGCCTTCTAGGTGAGAAAAAGATCATCAGCTAAACAAAGATTTGAAAGCTATTCCCTGGAATATTTTGCCAACTAAATATTGAGGCATGTGAAAACCAGAAAAGGAAATCAAGATTTGGCAAACTTAAACAGATCAGTCTCTTTTCACTGCCTGAACTGCAGGAAGCAAACAATCCTGCCCCTTTCAACAGACCACAAAGTTAGGCTCAATGTTTTCAGCCATAACGTCCTAAGACATTAGTAATAAGAAAAAAAATAAGAGTACGAGTGCAAGAGAGACTATTCTGTTAGACTAACTCATTATTTCTGGATTTCAGAGAAACATTTCACTGATCTTTATAAAGAAAAAGATGCCTCAAAGAGTCCAAAATTACATTTTGAAGCACTTAGTGCCATCTTGGGCTTCCTTATTCATGTCCCACTAACAATTTCTGTAACAAATTGACTCAGTTTCCAAGCCAACATGCAAATTTTGCAATCAGATGAAGTAGGAGTTAAAATAAGCAGCATTCAGCTTTGGAGACCACAGCAGGACACATTAGGGAGTCTCATGTTAGCTGGCAGTGTGTCCATGAAGCAGAACAAGCAGTTCGC
>WAAG01026883.1:28408-43802 GCA_013390105.1 Tichodroma muraria | reverse complement strand
TCCCATCTCCAGTCACTGGGTAAGCAGATTTACCCATTCTCATAACTGAGAACGTTATCTTCTGAAGGGCTTAAAAGTGCTCCAATTTTTTCTCAAGACCAAGTGAGAGGATTCAAACGCTGAGCACCTATGAAAAGTCAAACTGCAGCTTTTTTCAAATCATAGACCTGATTTCTTACCTGGAGAAACCATTTTCCTTTTCCTTCTTTATTTTTAAATCACCAGAAGATGACTTCATCTGAAAAACATAAAAAGTAGGAGCTGATTAGCATTTTCCAACATACAACACAGAGTATTTAACTTGCAGAAGGAACTGTGACTATCTCCGTCCCCTGTAGTCCTTAGAGACCTACATGACAGAGAGGCAACATTTTCTGCAAGTCTTAGTCAATTCAGTACTTTCTGGCCCTCCAGTTTCCTCAGCAAATTGAAATTAAGTACATAGTTTGCTCTCGCATAGACTGAATGTGATATGACTGATTTTCCTCCTTTGTCTCTGAACCCAAGCTTGGCAAAGTGAAATGTAACAGGAGAAAATGTGGAGCCAGTGGACACAGCTCCACAGTGGAACTGTTTGTATTCACACACCTGCAGATAAAGCCCTTATGAGTTCATACCTAGCACTCCACAAACAAAGTGTCTGGGTTAGCATTGGGATAATTCTCTCCAATTGATAAAAACTCCTCAGTGGCTTAGATGTAGTACAAGCTACATCTAATCTAATCCACTGAGTTTGTACTATTCAGTTTTATAAGCCAGACCCATCCTCTTGTCTCTCCCACAGGAGACACCCACCTTCTCTTCCTTTCTCTTCTCCTTGTCTTTATCTTTGTGTTTGTCTTTGTGTTTCTCTGAGCTGCCATCTTTGTGTTTGGTTTTCTCCTTGTCTTTGTGTTTCTTTTCCGAGGAATCTTTGTGCTCACTGCAAGACAAGAGAGTGTGTTTGCAGAGGAGAACACAAGGAGATTTGACTAATACAATTTCCAGTGGTAAAGAGTCACAGGTTTTGATGATTACAAACCCAAAAAAATAAGGGATCACCTTGACAGGAGGATCCACCACAGTCTCCTGTCAGGCATGACCCATTCTCCTTGGGAGGAAGAAGTACAGGAGGGATACCACAAAATCCCAGTTGCCAAGCCTCCACTTCAGGAAACCCATCAGCCTGGATTGCTGAGGAAATCCACAGCTGCTACACTTAAAGCTCAACACTTTAGGATGAATTCCCACTGTCCCTGCTTTTCCTTTTTTTCCTAGTCCACATAAAAGGTCACTGGAACAGAGCCGCCAGCCCCGTCAATGCCCGTGTCAGCTTTTGCTCAGACAACAGTTTGTCATTGTAGCAGCTCTCATCTCTGGAACTTAAAGAGAAAACCGCTGATCTCTATTATTCCCAAACAGATGGGAAAACCAGAGCAAACAGGATATGTGATGTCCTTGTGTTTATGCAAAGTCAAACAGAAAAGGCAGGAATAATGCTGCAGTCCTCAGCTGGAGCTGTTGATGCCACCACAGCCAGCCCAGCTCTGCTCAAACAGTCACATCCTGTGGGGCAAGAACCCAACAAAGATGGTTCCAAGCGAGAGTCCAGTCTGTAACTACTCTGGTGTTATGAACAGCAGTATTGAGAGTTTAAATACCTAGAATCTTTAGTCAGAACCCAGGAGAAAGTGCAAACAAGGAGAAGAAAATCAACCTTTATTATTCTGTTTCTACTCACTTCTGATTTCTGATACATTAGGATAACTTTGTATCACATTTTCAAGTTTTTCTGATCAACTAGAAAGACACGTGGCTATTTTCATATGAAAATGTGGTTTCTCACGGAATGACAAACCTTGAAGCCAAAAGTGAGGCAATACTCTCAGGAGACTCAGAATAGAAACAACAAGAACTGGCCACAAGGATTAGCAGCAGTGGTGTGGAAGCCAAGCAACAAGCCTGGCAATTCTACAGGCCTTCAGTACACACTTATAAGGTTGTGTGGACTCCCTGAGGTCACCCAGGGCTTTAGCAAGTCCAAGGCATGGTGCAAGTCAGCATGGATAGGCACCAACCAAGCTGCCTTCCTCATGCTGGCTGTTCACACTCCCCCTTCTCAGCACATGATTCCCATCACTGCTGCTCTCCGGGACACACTGTGCTTCTCCTTAGGATTACAAAATACACTACAAAGCTTTACTAGAAAAAGGCACTCTCCTTATTTCAGTTATTTCAACACTCAGGTGCAAGCCCAAACCAATCTGGGTGAACACAGCCCTGAAAAACAAGCCGGGAATGCTGGGCAAGAGCATGATTTTTAAAAATTACAGATTCTTTGAGACTTCTTTCTATCACAGAAACAGACTGCAAGAAAGTTGATGGCTACAGAGAGTGAGCAGCACATTAACTGGTTCCCACAGTCTCTGAGTGATCAGGAGCAAGGCAATCAGTCACACCAACCCACAGCCAGCTTACAACTGAAGATGCCGGCATAGACAAATTGCATGTGAACCTGCCCAAGGTCTAAATAATTCAAGCCCAGAGTAGCTTGAATAATAACACTCCAATAAATATACATTGAATAAATTGAATAAACACACACCAGCCATCCAAGCTCAAGCAGCTAAAGCATGAAAATCCATCTCTGAAGGAGATCAGTATATTCACGTACTGTGTGACACCAAAAGATCAGCAGCAAGAGAAACCAGTTTCATTGTAACTCTCTAGCAACCTCTTCTTACAAAGCAGTGAAGGCCTATCTGAACATCAAAAGGCAACAAGCACTCTAGGAATGCTTGTAGTTAGACACACAGCACCACATGCTGCCTGTGAGCAGACTCAACAACTGCAGACTATTCTTACCCAGCAGATCATGTTATGTACAGTGTGCTCAGGACATGCGAGTACAGACACGGAACATCCTGACACTGGATCCTGGAAATCCACGACACGCTTGCTGCTCCTGCTCAGATCTCTCCTCCCAGGTTTGTACTCTGTTTATTCATCAGTATTCCAAGCTCAAGACACCCATTTAATTTGCCTTTGCTCCAATCAGAATCACTGACTGTCTGAAAGCAAAAACCCCACACATTACTAGTAATTTTTAAACTCAGGAAGGTCTAGAAATTCTGACTCGATATCTTGCACTGGTATCTGTACGCCAGGTACTCCACCTGCCAAAGATTTAAGGCTGACAACATAAAAGGTATCTCAACCTTCATATAAAACCAATACTCACAATAATAACAACATTGAATATCAATAATCAATATTCCACCTTCCTATATCAATCCAAGTTGTGGAAGCCCCATCCCTGTATTCAAGGCCAGGTTGGACAGAGCTTGGAAAAAACCTGGTCTGGTGGAAGGTGTCCCTGCCTGAGGCAGGGTGTGGAATGAGATGAGCCTTAAGGTCCCTTTCAACCCAAATCGTTCTATGATTCTACAATTCTAACATACAAAAAAAAAAATCGTTAACACTCACAAGGCTCAGACCCATCTTGTTCTTTTCAAGTCTACTTGTGTTTATTTTCTGACCCTTTCTTGTTTTTATTTGATATTTAAATCCTACCAGAAATAACATGTTTTACTCAGACATTAATTTGTATCGTTAAAGTGTGGTACACACTGCAACCGCTGGAGTTAGTGCTCTGAGGTAAAGTTCATGGCAGTGCCTGCTGCTTGGGAGCCTGGAATAGTGAAAGAAACCCCCAAAAAAACAAAAAAGAGGAACATTTTGGTTTTCCAAAGCACCATACTCAATCTCACTAGCAGCCAAAAGCACCAGCTTTCAGTACGTAGCTGGAAGAGCCCTGGGATATACACAAAGCATGATTAAAAGCAAACTAATGGATGACAATCTAGATCTGCAAAGCTAAGACTGAAACAGAAACAAAATCCCAGTGGCCTAGAGACGCAGAGACAATATTTATTTGTGTGTGCTGAATGCTTACAGGCTACATCTGGAATAAAAAAAATTGCTAAAACCTCTAAAAACTTGTCTAAAAATGACATCCCTTTTGAAAGAGAGTAAGTGGCCAGCAATGAAAAGCTGTCATGCAATCTAATTCAAATTTTTCAGCGTAGCTTCTCAGATTTTTCAGCATCAGAGCCAGAATCAAGAAGTCTGGCTTCCTGACTCAGTCTTAGCTGTTGGTCATAATTTAATTTTTTTATCATAAGACTATCCTTCCCCTTTGCTCTGCAATGAGCAGTAAATTTCTCACCCAAGCAATGTGGGCTCATATAACCTAAGGAAACTCTGTCTCCAGTTTCACTCTGCAGCTTCATTTTCCAAAGATCAGCACTGGTGGCTTGGCCCGGAGGTTCTGCTTGCTGCTGCTCTCAGTGACTGGAAGGAATTCCCTAGATAAAAATCTGATATCGTGTACTTTTCACTCCAGTGTTAAAAGAGAGCATAAATTTCTTTCCCTTATTTGTAAGTAGCCTGCTTGCCAGACCTGTGTGTTTCAGACACTGGACCACAGCTCCTCAACAGCTCAGCACAAAACTTTAGACACGTGCATCAAGGAAGGCTTGAGCCCCTCTTCTCTTGGAGGGATGGGAATCTGCATCTCCCAGAAAAGCTCCCTTGGAAATGAGCCGATAACAAAGGCCTCAAGCAACAACCCTTAGAAGAGGAACTTCTTTTTTCTCCCAAAGTTGCTGGCATATTAACTGCAGTCAAGCTGAGCTGCTTTGGTCTTTCATTTGGCTCAGATACACATGTGAGCCTACAGGGAACACAATTTAACCACCACACTAATCTCAAAAGAAAAGACAAGGCAACAGGATGCCATCCTTACCCTGAAGATGGAGTTTCAGCCTTCTATCAGAAAGCTATTTCAGACAATCCCAAAGCTATTATTAGGAGGGACTGGGAACAATTTAAAGATCAGAAGTCTATCTTTCTGGTCAATTCAAAACTGGAAGAAAAAACATCACTTTTCTTCAAAGAAACCAAGAAAAATGGTCTCAAGATCACATGCACACTGCTAATTTTATCTTGGATTCATTGTTCAGAGCTCTGTGAATCCTTTGCTACTTTTCCTGCACATACCTCTCTGCCAACAAGCCAGCTTGGAGTCATGGAAGTAGGACAGCAAAACCCCCGTAAGATAGAGGCAAGCTCCAGGGGAAGCTAGCCTGAAAACACGACAACTGGATCATAACAATTGCTCATACCCAGCCCTGCTGACAAAGTAAGGTCCTCCTTCTCACCCAGACCACTGCAGTTGCATCACCGCAAGAGAACTCAGTTATGCCTCCTGAAGGTGTTTAATGCTGACAAACCTGCACTGTTTGTGTTTTTTTAAGGTAACCAAGTACAGTGGGAGATCACATTAACACAGGCAGAATGAGGGATTACATCATCTACAGGTGTATCATGGTACTAACTGGCTTAGTTCAGACCAAGGCCAGGTGAGTACACACAGCTCCTGAAGCACTCCATCCTTTGTGCCAGCGTGCTTACTGTCTTCCATTTACGGTTTTAGTGCAAACAAGGACATCCGAAGGCTGTGGAGAGCTCAGGCTGAAGCACATGAAGCAGAAAATGCATCAGAAAAAGCCATTTCCCTTGTAAGCATGGGTGTATTTCCCAATGAGGATGCCTGCAGGAGAGAGGAGAGGGATAGGAAGGGAGCCCAGGCACCTGGCAGCAGCTGCTCAGGCCGAGATCACATGGGAAAGTCATAAGTGGAAAGTGTTTCCAAAGAACAGCAGATGTGCAGATCACAGCTTCCTCTTCAAACTGCAACAGCTTCGCAGTAATTTAACACTGCATTCTTCAGGTGCCATTTCTGTACGTTAATAATCCCTTCCCAGGCCCTTTCCATTCCAGCTTCAAAACCACAAGCTGGGAAAGATGCTTTATCTAAAGTGTCTCTTATTTCCTCTCTCTGCTGTAATTAGCTCGTGACAGGGAATCTGCTACTAGCGAGTGCCAGAGCCGGTTGCCATCAGAGCTGTGCCTACTCGGGAGCTGCTGCAGCACAACTGAAGCGTAAAATAACAGGGAGTTGTGATTTCAGTGCAGCCTGAAAACACGATGGGGACAGGGCACAGGTGACACAGCCCGTGCCTCGTTTGACGCAATACAGCAGTAATGGAAACCTGTGATCACATCCAGGCTAACGCACACCCAGGGAGAGCTGCCTGTGCAGGGAGCACTTCCAAAGCAGCAGCACCCCAGGGAAGGACAGGTTTTCAGCTGGCTTGCAGGATATTATGCTGTTAGAGGGTTATCATATGGAGTTACAGGGAATAAACACGTGAGCCCCAAAGGATTTGCTGGGTTTCTGGCAATGCAATAAAACAACCTGAAACCATTCTTCCCAGTGGTGAAAGGAGTCTTTTCACAGATAACAGATCAAGCCTTCAGCAAGAGAACAAGATAAAAAGCTAATCAACAATAAAGATAAATAATAAGATAAAGATAATAATAAATAATAAAATAAATAAATAAGCTAAAGACTAATCAACAGCTGGTAAAAATTTTAGGAATTAAGAACATTATTCACACATTGAAATGAGGATCATGCTTAGCATATGCTTTCTATGGACAAGTGAGAATTAAGTAGACTACTGAAAAAAAAAGACCAAAAATTTTCAGTACTGGAAAGCAGTGCCACATTAGAAAACTGCTCAAGGTGAACTGTGCACTAAAATGGGGTAGAAAAACAAACCCACCCTTGCTAACAAACAGCAGGTGTGAAGCCTTTTTATAAAATTGCCTTTACCCCTACATGGGGTATCCCTGCCTCTTCCTGCCCCCAACACACACCATTCCAAGCAGATCAGGATCACATAAAAATCCAGAGAAGGTGTGCAAGAAACCTGAACTGAAATTTATCTTCATCCATGGCTAGCAAATACCCAGAGAATCTGTGTTTTTCCTAGCAAAACCATAAAATTAGAAGATGCCAGTGAAGATCAGGTCTGCGAATCCCTTCTGTGTTCCATGCCTCGGTTCATCTCAAGCTGTGATCACAAGAGATTCAGTAAATGGAGGAAATATGCAATCTGACAGAAGATTTTCTTCCCGCAGCTCCAGCGCTTGTCAGACTGACAGCATGGCTCAGCACGAGCCTCTTCCCTCCCATGCCCTGTCACAGGCAGCCCTGCCCTCCTCAGGCTCCTGGCAGCCCACCCTCCCTGCAGAGAGCCCAGGACACCTGGCACAGACACACCTGCTACTGCCAACACTTCCAACCTGCTCCCTGACAAGGCTTGGCTTCAAAGGACCTGTTATTCCATATTTTATGTGGTCTACTTGTCTGAAACACTCAACTCCCACAGATCAGAAACCTATTGCCACATGGGATTAGTTTCATTTTATTTTTATAACCACTGACATTTATATTTAATGGATGTGTATTAGATTTTTGTTTGGAGACCAGGAAGTACGGCGCTGAGAAAATGAGCAAAAAACCACATTGTGTTGGACAGTGATGTGGATTTATTCCTTGATACAGACTGTTCTTAAGTGGGCTTTGCATTTTCTTTTCTTGAGGGGTGACAGGGAGGTCTGAGGCACACAAATGTTCTCTCACAGTTTACTACAGCTGTAAATGAGTGGTTAAGACACAGAAGTGTCATCTTGTGAGTGGGAGAAGAGGAAAGCAAGAACCAAAATTAAGAAGTTCTACATACCACTCCACACACTTCTGTCATATGAAATCAAAATTGTCTATTTTAGGTGGTTTGGAGACTTATCTTGGCAGTTTAGATCCTTCAAAGTCTGGATACAGGAAACATTTATTCTCCTGCATTGGAGTTGTTCTGTCTTTTTGATGCAGGCTTTATTTTAAAAGCCTTTTTTTAGGTACAGGACAGGAAATGAAACTGTCAAACTATTACAGACAGACACAAAAACTATCTGCTTCAAACACAACCACACACTGCTCTTAACTGTGCCCAGTGTGCACTGTGCTTCTCAGAATGCAATCAGGGGCTCTTCACACACCATGGATAAAATGTCACAGAGGTACCAGTCCAAGTCTCCCAGAAAACAACGGCTTCGATTTCTGCTAAAGCACCATTCAACCTCTTTTGAGAACTACCAAAGATACAACATAGCTTTTGCAGTAACACAGCAGCTTTTCTGAAATACAGAATGGATTTTGTGAAGATTTACATGCAATTCGATAAATCTAAGATAAACTTTTCCAAAGGATTAATTTATAGCCTTGTATCAAGTGCTTTAAAAATTCTTCATATGGGTAAAAACCACTGAAACTCATCCACCCCGTTCCTGTTTCCTGGAGAATTTTTTCTTTCATTTCTACCAGATTCATGGCTACTTTTCACTTGTTTCTCATTGTCAAAGGAGAAACTTCAGTACAAACAGACAGGCATTTTTCCTTCAAATACCGGTCACTCAAAATCTGATTCTCACAGCAACTTACATTTATGGAATTGCATGGGTGACAGGTGAATCAAAGCATTTAGGGTAGAAATGATTAAATTTCAATTACTCCTATGAAGATCTGTTACAAGTCTGCTGTTTTTACACAGCAAGCAGCCAGGTACCCTGTGCATGACTGAGCATGAATGTGATAGTGAAGATTCTGGAACAGTCCCTTAAAGGAGTGATCCCAAGAGGATCACAGGCATGTCCATGTATGTTAACTGCCCAGAGAACCACCTCCAAACCAAATCTCAAGATTCAGCACTATAATACATTCATTTTTAAGGTGGCAGCTTTAAAAGGCAGAGTGTGCACTCAGTCTGGGAGAGTGAAGCCGACCCTTGTGAAGGAACCTGAGGGGCAAAGCATTATTGTGTAATCTCTCCCAAGAAATATGCCTTGAACAAACCCCCTGCACATGCATGCACTCAGTCACACCACCCACAGAGAGGGACCTTGTTCTGGGACCCTGGGATGCAGCAGATACTGTGCTCACAGGACACACAGGCACTTAACAGAGACATGAAAACAGCTGGGAGCATTAGGCACAGTGTCTAGAAAACATGATGCCTTTCCCAGAGGGATTTCAAGACTACATGGTAGGGAGGGAAGAAGTACTTCAAGATAAGGCATGATTACATGTCACCTCCTGAGCTACACCTTGCAAACATCACAGCCGTTCTATCTTCTTTCCACTGTTTTGGTATTTATTGTTTGCAAAGGCATCTTCAAGTAATGAGCCATAATTAGTTCTTCCAGCTAAAAACATGCTGACCATTTCCAACTCCTACACAAATGAAGTCAAAGCATTAATGAATTTGGGCATTTAAAGACAGTGCTTACATTACTCCTTACAAAAGAATGTGCTCTGCTAAGATTTCAGGAGAACGGTTTCTCAAGTGAAGCAAAGAACATTTGGAAATGTGAGGCAGTCAGTTTTGGGATGCATGATGATCAGGAAAATGAAAACTAGAAATGAAAGCAATATAGATGTGTGAACAAAAGCAAAGAACATGTCCAAAGCATTTCATCCTTGTTGTGAGAGCCAGCAAATGCAAGTTATTTGGCCTAGGGTTTTTTCCCCAACAAAGACACATTACGGAACAGTAGGCTTGTGTAACTTCTCGTAAGATCACAGAAAATTCAAATCAAGTGTGAGCCCAATAAAACAAACTCACAGCTCTGCAGAGACTCCCTCCTTTTCCTGCTTCTTTTTAGTAGAGATCAGTGCTAACACAAACTTTTGTTCCTTTTCGAACAGTGCTATCGCAGTTGCACAGCAATTACTTAATACACCCGCCTGCCCACAGCATAAACACTATCCGTCGTTCACCAAGTGTCACACCAGAAACTTTCCCCCCAGGGACTAGTTTTCTCAAGTTTTGGTGTCTATTTAGGCTCCACGACCTTGTGTGTCAGGAGTTACAACAAGGAAAATTTCCCTGAGTAATGTCCTAGCTGTGACATACTTGCCCTGTGCTCCACCACACCAAATCATCACACAGACCTCCACATCCTGGCTCCTGCAGCTCACAGCCCAGGCTAGGGAGCAACTGGACCAAGGAATTCAGCAGCTCAAGAGCTACAGGCCATCACATCAATGTGGGTGACCTGGCAAGTGACTGGCATCGAACACCTTCCCCATCCAGTGGCAGTGTAGTATACAAATTACATTGGACAGAACAGCACACAACCCTTTGGGATCCATCTAACCCAGCAGCTTCCCAGTGCTGCCACACATAGCTGAGATATTCAGCCACTGTGGTGGCAGGCTGAGGACACCACCATCGTTCTGGGGCACCATCTTTCCAGGCACTTCTAATTATGAGAAGGTTTAGTAGCCACATGGGCGTCTCACTATGCTAAAGCAGTGGGGGTTTATTCCAGCATGAACAGAACCCCACATTTCTGACAAACAACTGGACCGACACATAGAAGATGAGGAACAAAACCTATCAACCTGCATGAAGGTGAGGCTGAGCTAGTTTTCTACACCTTTAACAACACTAAGCCATGATAATCTTTTATATATTAGTATCAGCTCACATTTGTGAGATATACAGCTTCAGCCACCCACATGGAAATGCAGGCAATGACGACAATCAGGCTTAAAGCACCTACACTTATAAAAACCATACTCAAAATGTAGCAATTCCATACTCCTTTATTATCAGAGTAATTCTTGTAAGACTGCACATTCAACGGTGTTTTAGCCTATGAAGACTTCATCCACTTTTTCCTCACCTATTACTGTGCTTGGACTTTTCCCGGTCTTTTTCCTTGTCCTTCTTGTGCTCTTTGTGCCGGTGTTCTCGGTCTTTGTGTTTATCTTTGTGTTTGTGAGAATCTGTAAGCAGAGAGGCAAAACAAAAGAAATTAAATTGGGAGAAATCTCCACACCTCCCTCGTGAACCTCTGCATTTTTCCCCACCGCAATCTAGTTATTTCTGTGATGCAAAAATTTGTAACAAAAATCTTGGTTTCAGAGGTCCTAAATGGATTCATTCTTCCTGCAGCACAAGTTAATTCATCTTGGCAACAGCTGCATTTGGTCTTTAGTTCAAAGACCTTTAAATGCTTTACAGACCCTGAAGAAATGCAACCCTTCCATTAACTAGGTACCTATTGATATAGCAAGTTCAGCCTTATTTGGCAGATGAGCAGCCTGGCTTCCTATGCTTCCAAGTATTCATGCTGAACACACAGAAAGGATATAGGAACAAAGCATAAAGCTGAGGCATCAGGCCTGTTGAATCCCAAAATTTAATACTTCTACTTCCACAAGTATTTAATCTCGACAAAGCACCCTTCCCTTCTCCCTGCACTGAATTAAAACCGTTTTATTCTTATCCCCAGCAGTATATAACATGACAGGCAGAAAGCAAGGAAAATGGGGAGTAATGGCAGAAAATGAAAAGAAAGGGTGAAAAGGAGCAAGAATTCTCTCCTCCTGCTTCTCTGCTGCAGGACACATTTACCTCCCTCTGATAACAGCCCCACCAAGAGAATCCAACCTGACAGCTGTAATGAGCTGTGTTGGTGGTCACCCACCTACACAGGTCAGGGCTGGTCCCAATTATGTGACAGGTCAGAAATGGGAGCTGGCACTCAAGTGAATCTATGGGAGCACAGTAATTTTATTGCTATCAGCTTCTACTTTGAGTGACACTTCCCATCCTCAGTGACAACTGTGCTGTACAATGAAGTTCTTTAAAGTGCCAAGGAAATGAATTCAGCAGAGAAAAAGAACAACACAGTTGAATTGTAAATAAATGCATTTACAAGCATTTTTTTACAACTATATTAAAAAGGAGCTGAGGCTGAACTAGCACCTCAAAACCACCTCAAAAGGCCATTTACAGTCAAGGTCAGTATGATGGGAGGAATATATGCAATAACCAAAGACACCCCCCCCCGAGGTTTTGTTTTGAACATGCAACTCAAAGTAACCAAAATTAAGCAGGTTCTTCAGGAAACCTAAACGCTGTGCTGACTTCAGCAATTGTTTTTCAGATACCAGTACTAGAATTTCCACCAGAGATCTTGGATGTAAGGTACTAATGCTTAATTAATTGTGAAGATGCTACCATGCCTCTAAAAAGACTCCTATCCCTGCACTAAGAACAGGAAACTGCAACAAAAGGATTTTGTGACTTTCACAGTCACATGGGAAATGCACTGCAGAGCCAGGAACAAGCCTCATCCTCCTGACTCCAAGTCTTTCGCCAAAAAATGATTTTTCTCCTTAACTGACACCAGCTCTTAAAACCTCAAAACATTCAAATGGATTTAGAAGAAACATACCCACAGAACATGATTTTAACCTATTGCTTTCTGTAACTTCAGGGTTTGCTTTCAGACACCTGCAGAAAGACAACATAAACCTACACAGGACTACTGACATTCAAGCCTCCAAGTTGCCTTCTGCATTTTTCCTCCAACCCCCTGAACACAGCAATGTTTCCTACTGCTCTGATGTACACAGTGCACATGTTTAAACCACAGGGCTTAAATTTTCCATACTTTGATATACAGGCACACGACAGGTTATGTGGAACATTTGGTGTTACACCAAAAAGCACCCAAGAGTTTTTGAGTACCTAAAGAGCAAAATCTTTTTTGCAGCAGGCAGAGCCTGCAGGAATCTCTAGCAAACTGTGTGGGGACCAGACTCCCACACGCTCTGAACTGCAGAGAAGCAATTTCTCTGAGCCCTTCTTCCCACCAGGACAACACATATTTCACTGGCAAAAATGTTTTTGCAGTGCGTTTCACACTTGTGTTTTTCAGTTCAGCCAGGAGCTGGAAGCTCTGGCTGTTTGCAAACTGCCCAGGGTTTATTCCACGGAGGGTTTACTCACTGATTCCCACAGCCCCGGCTGCAGCAAACAGCAGCTATTTACACTTGATGAATAGGTAAACTGCGAGAGAAACCAGCACGATGCTGTACACAGAGCTACGTACAGTCACTCTACAGCATACACATAATCAATTTCTCCTATCAATCAATCAATGGAAAAAGAGTGCGACTGTGCTCAGTGCTTTTCGCTGTAGAACTAAGAGCCACACGATGACTTGTCACCAAGAAAAGCAGAAAACAGAACAGTTTACCCGGATCACCAGATTTCCTTGAGCTTTACAGCTGAAGTTAGTATTTACTCTTGGAAAGCAGTTCCAGGGATATACCCTAGAACTGCTNAGCTTTACAGCTGAAGTTAGTATGTACTCTTGGAAAGCAGGTCCAGGGATATACCCTAGAACTGCTGGAGTTGGGTATCCAACTCCTTAACCCTTGGTTCTGCTTACAAGGATTTGGTATTTTCAGACATTTAAAGCCTGGTACTGCAGAAATAAAAATAATAATAATAATAAAAAGCTTGACCAGTTAAACTAGCTCTGCTTGCTAGGATTTGTTGCCAGACAGCGTTCCTTTGCTGTCTACCAGAGGACTGCTAACAGGAAGGTCTTCCACGGAGCTGTTCTGGTCCAAAGGCCACAGCGGCTGGGGAACAATGGGTCCTGTGCACGGTCTCAAATCAAAAGTGAAAAGATGTCAAGGCAGGTCTGCCTGGTGTCTCTCACTATGAACAACACTTTAAATGCAGTACTTCCATGAAGGTCTCCCAGGCATATCACCTAAGGATTCAATTATTCTGGAATATTTGCCTAGTATTCAAACTCCATGGTGCTGCTTTCTGACACAATGCCATGAGGTAGGTTAAGAACGAAGACTTCAAAAGAGTTTATTCAATAGTCTTGGACTGACATATATATGTCCTCAGAAGGCATTAAAGCTCTTTCTTTTTCTGTTGAGGGTGGAGCTGGGTGAAGTTCAGGAGACTGGGTCATTAAAAAGCATAGGGTAATTTTTCTTTTTTGGCGTTCTACACAAAAATGCTTTGTTCCAGACTGGTGTTATCTAGGAGTCCATGCCAATGGTTATTTGGTGGCTGACATGAAACGAGTTTAAGCCATTTCACTCCCATTTGTGTACCCACTTGCCAGGAACCAGTGCAGCATCACCTCTGACTGAACTATACAGGCAACAGATGACTGAGCTGGGAACGGGGCCACCTCACTCCAAGCCTCATCAGCACACAGGCAATCAACGGGAAGTGTTCCTGTCTGTAATGTACCTTCCTCGATATATTTAGCATATTGATTCCTAGAAGAATCTTCCAGCCTCCAGTAACTCTCTCCCAGCTTGCAGCTGATTAGTAGTTGA
This sequence comes from Tichodroma muraria, assembly GCA_013390105.1. NCBI lineage: Eukaryota > Metazoa > Chordata > Aves > Passeriformes > Sittidae > Tichodroma > Tichodroma muraria. Next base: position 29,686 of record WAAG01026883.1, on the reverse strand, counting down.
CTAAGTCCAGCCTCACATCAGCTACGGAAAGAGCTCTGACACTACCACACACTCCGATTTGTTTCCTGTTTTTTATGCCTCCCAGTAAGTGTGTCTGTTCCCTCTAACACTAAACAAGGAGATAAATACTATTCCTTCTCCAAGACCATTAGGAAAATCCACCATCGACTGCGAGCAAAGTTTAAACCTCCAAAAGCTTATGTGACATTTAAATATTTCTGAAAATGTAAAGTGTCTCTTCAGCACAAGGTTACAGTGGGGACAGGGGTTATGTTCACTGGGCAAGGATCCATTACCCCTGAGGCTTTCCCTTCAGTATCCTCTAACCCAAACAGAGCTTTTGGCATCTCTTCTGTTCTAGAAAGCTTGATGTCTCTGGCACTGGATGTCTGTCTGTTAATGCGGAGCCTGGTATGTCTCCAAAAGATTACCGCAGTCCCTGTGCTATTCCTGCCATTCCCCTGTACCTCCAACAAATCATGAGCAGCTCCACATTTTTGTAGGGTTGATTCATCTTTTAACTCCGTGAGATTACAAGGACGCTGATTTAAGGATGGGAAATTCTAAGCGCTTTTGGTCTGTGGCTCTGTGTTGCTCCCCGCTCCGCCTTCGCTCCAGCGCTGAGTCCCTGGGGAAAGGCTGAGTCATAACCCTATTTGCAATACTTGTATATATGTCTGCCTGGAACAGGGAAATTTTGCTCTTTATCCAGGAACAGAGCTGTAAAAGGTCAGGCATCCCCAGCTGCAGCCTGGCAAGAACAGGGATGAAGGCAAAGAAAGCCTCTTCCAGCAAGCAGTTGTCACCTGGAGAGGAAGAGTCCCAACAGACGGCAGAGATGAGCGGTCCCCTTTCATAACAAGGACAACCCTTGGCTTAATTAGTCTGGTGACAAAACAATTATGTGGGACTGTTATGTTTTAATTCATGAGCCAAATTCATTTGCCTCAAAAACACTCCTGAACAGCTGTCTCTGCACACCTTCCAAAATACTACTTACATGTCACAATCAAGGGAAGTCGGGCTACTTCCTACATTAGTATTTCAGTTTTGACAGCAAGTTTTCTAATAAAATACTGAAATCAGAGAGGGGCGTAAGCTCTTGTATGCCCAATCAGTACAGCTGTCAAGAGAGTAGTGTTGGCACATGATACAGGATGCTACAGATGCCATTTTATCCCACTCCCACCACCCACTTTTATTTCTCTTCCATCATTTTGCACTAGAATTTTTTTTTTTTTTAAAGAACTGAAAAAAAAAGGGGTGAGCCAAATCTGG
>WAAG01026883.1:6600-20089 GCA_013390105.1 Tichodroma muraria | reverse complement strand
TTTGTTTTTTTTTCTTTTTTTTTTTAACTAATAGCTGGCATCTCTTCATGGAATCCACAGCCAACATTCTCAGATTCTACCCCATGAAAAACTCAAATCTGCCTTGAATAAGACATGAAGGGGAGGAAATGTTTATGTAATTTGTTTCCCATCTAAAAGAAAGCAAGCATAGTCCTCAAAAACTGAACTAAATCAATTCTGGTTACCCTGTGCCTCAATTTTAACAGCAGTCCTTTATTTACCTATGCAAAAGTAACAAAGTGTAGAAACAGCTTTTTCTTTTTAGCTTTCAAACGCCCTCCACTACCACAGTCACTAAATGAGCTGTTTAAACCAAAGGAAATAGGTTGCAGGTGCAGAGTGTCATCAAAAGTTCATTTATCACTACACTTCAAACTCCAAGTGCTTAGCTGAAGGCTCCCATCATATCAGAGCTTCTGCTTTACAGCTACTGCAACATAACCACATTCTCTACTTTTCAGTTTTCTGAACATGGAACCTGGTATTTTTAAAAGGTTGACTGGTGAGAGAGGTAGAAACATGCTTGAAAAACAATGAGCACTACAGAAGGGACCATAAAGATTCAAGGCTGTTATTTCTCTTTAATATAACCTAAAGTGAGAAACCCAAGTTATACATCTTATTTTCAGGGATATTCCAATGCATTAGGAAATATTTCTTTCCACTTGATTATTTGACAGCAGAAATAGGCAAAGGAAACAAAATGAACATCTAAGACTATTTACAATCTCATAATTTATTTCTGAATGATTCAGCTGTAATGCTATGAAATATTTTGAAGTTCCTTGGCTGCCAGTTTAATATATGTTGAGACAATTTTTTAATTTATTATAATTATTACTAGAGTCAAAATTAAATCAATACAGCCATTAAAATTTATTATCAATTTTACATGAAAGACTAATACAAGTGTGGAAACTGCAGCCACTCCAGCTGATTTAGCAGTTTGCTCTTACACAAAGAGCCCAGAGCAGCAGGTGCACCATTCCCTCTTATCCTGATCTCCCAAGTATTTCAAGCCTGTGCTAGACAAAACCACATCTGGGATTGAGAGCACTATCCAGGTATCCAGCAGAGAGCAAGGCTCACTCTCCTCTGAGCAAGTTCAGCTTTACCCAGGAATGCACAGCAGCCCCAGCAGTTTCTGAAACTGCAATATCCAAATACATTTAATCTGAGTTCCCATGCATTTCAGCGACATTACTCTGCAAGTTTTAAAGTGTACCATGTTATTTTTGAACTAGCAATTATCTTATTTCCTGTACTCCAGTCTCCAGCAGACCAGGGAAAATTCGCTTTTTCCTGCGGTCACAACTGCAACCTGTGATCACCTTTTACTTGATCCTATCAGCCATAAAATGCTCCAACAGTGAAAGCCTGGAGCCTTCTGCTTTCATTAATGGGCTGTGTAATACTAAGCAGGGTGCATAAGTGGGGAAAACTACATGACAAATAGCCCCAACATCAGAAGAAAGAATAATTGTGAATAACCTACTCTGAAAATAAGCAAACAACATGAGATACTTAACTTCACACGCCACTCTCAAAACTAAGCAGCTGCTCCAACAGATCAAGATACTCCTGGAGAAAGAGGTTTAATAAAATTCAGAATGAAGTAACAGCTTGTAACAGGAATACTTCTCGTGATGCTGTACTAAATATTCCAAATTTGTCGGATACAATGTAAGTTCAATCTGGGTTCTTACGGATATGTTTGTGTCTCCACAAGGTAAAGCAGTACATTAGTCTCTGCTCAAGAAAGGATCTACAACCAAAGAAACAGTTCAGCACTAGGTTTTCACAGCAAGAGACTTTGGAGTATGAGTTATTTGAGATCAAAATATAAAACAAGACACTTTCTGTCACTGCAGTCACTGTGACAAGTAGTGGAATCCTGTCACACTTTGCAGTAAGACAGCTACCCTGATACAGAAACTGCAATTTTCCTTTTTAAGTGAAAGCCGTAAGCACAGACAGATAAAACAAGGAGGTAATTTGCTAATACCAAGCATGATATGCTAAAAAAAAATAAAAAGAAAATCATCTAACTTTGCTACTATGGAAAGTCTACAGTTAAGGTCAAGCCCAGCATTTGTTCCAGAAGAGAGTGTTTTATGAACTATGAGCATATCTGATGTACAAGGGTAATTCTGGGTGGATTAAGTGCATGGGAAAACTGCAGTGACCTACAGGGAGGAAACATCTTCTGACTCCTGGTGCACAAAGACGCCTGACAACCTAAGTCTGTGCCTTTTTGAAGTACCAATCTCCCCAAGTAATCTGATCTGAATGTAACTAAACCCATTCAGATGACAGGATCTGGGAAATCCCATACCTGTAGTCAGCAAAGTGCTAACCACACCACCTAGTAGTATATACACACTGTAAAAATACCTGGCAGTGATGGGGAAGAGACAGTAAAGATTTAGGAAAGAGCTTGAGCTTACAGGATGAGGAACTGAACAAGGATCCCGGACACTTGCTGACCAAATGACACCACCTTCAGAACTGGAAATAACACACCTGTGACAAACCCAGAAATGACACAAATCTGCTTTAATTCTTGAGCCTTCAAACACTTCATGGATACTTAGAAGAAAGCCCTTCTGAACACTACGTCTTTCCTGAACTGAAAACCAGTGGAAAACTTACTTGTCCGGCCTCTGGAGCTACTATGATAAAAATTGCCATTATACTTGTTTGTAGTCCATGTACTACAGTAATTTTTAAATACTTTTCTTAGTACTGGGGAAAAACAATTAAGGTCAGGGCATGTTTGACTCTGCTTACCTGTGGGGTTAATTGCCAAAGACTAATTCCAGAGCTCTGCTGAGATTAAAATGTTAATGCACACAAAAAGACAATATAAAAATTCATCTCAGAAAAAAAAAATCACACACTAACAAATTCCCTTTGGAATTCAAGTTTTCTTACTCTGGATTAGAATCTGAGCATGAGGCTCCTGTGCTAGAGCGAATGGATGGGGTATTTACAAAAAGGGAGAAAAAACACAAAAACTTAAATTAAAACCAAACTAATTCTGCCCTTAATAAATGAGATTCACATCTGTTTTGAACACTGTTTCATGTTATTGTGAAATACAGCTACAGGGTACTTATTTCACAAAACAATGCTCCACAGCTTCATTCCCTACAAAGGAAACCATTTAAAAATACATCCTAACTTCAGTACACAAAGACTTAGCAAAGCTCCCGATCCCTCAGAAACGTGGCCGTGGTGTCAGCATCGTTTCTCATTCTCACCAAGCCCACTGAGCATCGATGGGAACAGCCCAAGCACAGATCAGCTCCTGGGAGATCCAGTGCCCCTGCTGAACTCGCTGTCCCTGCTGTCAGCGCCCGTGTCCCAGCTTGCTGAAGCGCACGCAGACCGGATTCAGCTGGTGTGCAAAGACAACACTGGCAGCTTTGAAGAAAAATCTATCAGATTCCTGAAATAGGCAAATATTGCCCAGGATGAATGGTGCAGGAGAGGCCCACTCATGAACACAGGGAAGGAGAATTTTAACTCAGGCTGTTGTTCAAATGTAAATTCATGTTATGCTGTGTACAGACAAGCTCATCACCGCCTTGACAGTGATGTGGAGCAAAACCATAAACTGACGATTATGCATCAGTGGACAGAAGTCACAACAATTTGGCCACAACAAGGCAAGGACAGGAAGGAAGGGGAAAATGTGTCAGACAGAAAGCAGTGCTTCCAGAACAACAGCTTTCCACCTTCACTTGTGAAACAAGAAAATGATGCGCTCGCCAATTCAACTGCTTCTGCCTTTTGCCCAGGATTCAATTCAAGAATTAAATTACTAGGATAGCCATCTTATTGCCAGCTGCAGCCTCCATCTACTGCAGGACAAGCTACAGACTGAGGCAAATAAAACTACAGTGCGCTGGGCTCTCCCAAGACCTCATGCTGACAACTAAAGCTGCCGAGCACAGAGCATCAAGGGCCAAGCTGTACTTTTTATATCTATACGAGTACAACAGCCTAAAACCCAGAAAGCAGCTTCCTTTAGACACAGGTGATGCTGAATAAGCCCACTTGATGATAAAAGAAATACATTGTTTATGACAGCTACCAAAATCCAGAGAGCAGCATGTTTTAAATTAGAAGACTCTATCTACTCAGAAAAACAGGTATTTCAGGGACAGCCTGCTTATACTCCCTAATGAAGTGCAGGTGACATACACAGCTATGATGACATGACTCAGACAAGATGATGGCTCCTCTGACAGTCTTCCAGGTTTGGAGTAGGAAGAAGGCAGGAGGATAGGAGAATGCAAAAGTGTCAAAGGCTCTTTAAAAATGCAAATGTTCTCCACATTCATGTCCAAAGGCATCCTGGACAGCTGGAGAGATGTCCCATCTGATGGAGCAAGACGAAGTAACCTAAACACCTACACGCTTCTAGGATGACAACTTGTGAGTATCAGAGTTAACAGCACTGACATTCAGACTCTGATTTGTGCCAGTGCTTGCTTACTGCAAAGATGGATGGAGATGACACCTACAGAGGGATTGGGCAACACTGCAGAAGTTAATCAAGGTCACTGTTGTTATGAGCTCATCTCACTCATCTTGCACTGCACTTCTGTCCATGTGAACCTACTGCCCCTGGGTGTCTGGCCATTTACAGTGTGCACAGGAACACAACCTGCACCTTTTTCTACTGCAGAAAGCACTCAAAGACTTGCTCTGTATCCCTGAGGTGCACTGTAAGCCACACTGCAAAAATCTCATCTTCAGCCAAAACCCATGCTAAAACCCAAGTGCTGAGGGGCAACACCAGCAAGGAAAGCTAACTTGATCCACACATCAAAGGGTTTGCTGTGCACAAGCACCATTACCACAGATACAGCACATTTTAACAGCCTCAATGACATTCCCAGCCCTCCAAAGAAAAGCAGGCAGCCTTTTATTCCCCATCTGGTGGTCATTAACTCTAGAGAACAAACCTCAGAGTACGTCACTAGCTCTACTTCATCCCTCCATTTTGTACATGCTGCTTGTGTTGCAATGAATCATCCCCTTCACATGGATCTCCAAAGAGCTCCAGCTTCCCATTTCCCAAAAGGCTGGATTAAACTGGAAAGTGCTCGTCTAACTTGTAAGGTGCCTTCCTAAGGCAAGTTTAAACCAGTACTTGCCCATCCCAGCTATTTTATCTTTCCAAAAACTGATCTTACTCACACACTCACCAGCATTCACAACTGGGAGAAGACATAATTTGCTCTTCCTATTGCTCCAGGCCCAGTTAGGAGACACTCATAGCAAGGTGGCCTGTATGGTGCAAGAGACTGACGTACCTGATACCAGAACCCTGCACACAAACCAGGAAGACACTGTCTCCCTATTGCAAATCCAGTGATTTCACTAATTGCAGAACCCTCCACACAACATTTCTAATTTGTCTTGTACCATAAGTATCTGTAAAATAATATAGTACCACAGAAAAAATGCCCACCTTAGCTCCTGAAGATTTGCATATAATAATATGCTAAAACTGCATAGCTACTTTTTTTCCCCTTTGTGCTGCCCTTTGATAAGCACCTCAGTCGTAAGCTGGAGAAGGAATTAAAAGTCAGAAGCAAATGTCCAAGATGTAACTGAATCTCAGTCCTAGCCAGACAGCTTTACATCTATTTCTGTGCTGGAAAAAATCACTCCCACTATGTTCTGGTTTCTCCAGCTCTGAGAAGAGCACAGTACTCTCTCTTTCCCCACTGTGTTGCCTATTTAAACAATATGGCCTTAGGACAAGATAACAATGCACAGCACAAAGGACCTTAAACCCAGACACAGCATCCATGAGTAACAAAATGTCCCTCCCTGGTGCTTCCTGCCTTCAGCTTCAAAAGCCTCTCTTCACATTCAACCCTTCACCCCTATGTCCTGAGCAGAGCACCAAGCACTCCAGACAAGCTGACAGCTGGCAAGGCAGCACTGCACCAAACCAGAAGCTGGAGTAAGAATTGCCAACTTATCAGCTACTGATCTCCCTAAGGACAGCACAAACTCCATCCACTTGCATCTGAAGGATGAAGGAAGACAGCCTTCCCACCTGGTTATCAGGTCTCCAAAGAGACTGTATGTAACAGGGTGGCTGTCTCCTGCCACCACCTGTGCTTTTCTCCTCCTAAAACTCTGCTTACAGACCAAAAATATCAAGTTGTGCTTAAACCCTAACTCCAGAAATCTCTGCCTTTTAGTTAGAAGATCACCATACTTCTCAACTCTACCTCCAGCTACTGAGAAATCTGCAACAGACGCTACAGTTCAAAGGGGGAAAAAAAACACTGAAGCATCTTCTCTCCTACAAAGTCTTTATAAGCCACCTCTGCAAAACAAGAAACTGCAACTTCAGAGGAAGAGGAGCAGCTGTTTTGACAAGTCTGGCCCTTGTTCAAATACCAGGATAAGCCTTGAGTAGTAAAATATTGCCATCAATAAAAAGTTCAACTAAAGTACATTGCCCTGGCCCTAAAGTACAGGTCATCTATTCCATGTTATATACACAGGAAAAGCTGCCGCAATGTTGTTCATTTGAAAATGTGTACAGAAGTGACAAATGAAAGAAAAAATGTTCTGGATAACACTCTACAAGTTCATGCTCTCGTGTGTCAGAAGCTGTGTTAGGCAACAGAGCAGAGTATGTGACAAATGCCAGGAAAAAATTAAAAAGCTATCTGCACTCGGGGATTGCTCCATTCCTAGGAATTATTTTTCTTGACTTTTTAACTATGAAGCCATGTCTCTGGCCAATGTCTAAAAAAATTGTTCTCAAAAATTCTTTAAATTATTCCCTTTAGACACTGCCACACATCTAGCTGCACCAAACTGACAAGACATTTGGATGGAAACAAGACAACTTCCAATTTCCTGCTGCATACACCGACAGTAGAGTGAGCACAACGCTTCAGAAATTCCAAAGCATTAGGCAAAACTTATTTCAGGGCAGCCAAACAGTGGAGTTTAGACAGAAAACCTGTATGCAGTTTATGCATGTTCAACACCAGATCTCATATTTCATTTTTTCTTATCATTTATTCTTAAACACAGCAAAATACTCAACTACTGAGGTCCTGGATGCTTGCTGCAAAAATTAGTAACACTATGAAAATCAACGACTGGGATTACAAAACGAGCAGTAAGGAATAAGGGTCTTATTTTTAGAAAATCATTGAAAAAATAGCATTATGGAAGAAAAATTGACATCTTGAAGAACCAGAACTATGCCTTCATTGAGAATGTAAGAGTATTTCTCTCCCAAATAAAGCTGCACTATGTGCTGAATGCTGTGTGTGTGAAAGAGACTGTCAGCTGTACACTGCAGCTGATGAGACCAAGCAGGCACTTAGCTAGTTGTCCAAACAACTAAAACATCAGTGTGTTATCAACATTATTCTCATACAAAATCTGAAAGCACAGCACTGTACCAGCTACTATGAAGAAACTTAACTCTATCCCGCCCAAAACCAGGACACAAGCACATCCCCACCATGGAACATGTATTTAATGGACACAGCCAAAGATGAGTTACACAGACAGATCAAAATATTTTAGTGAAGCTACAAGTACACTCCAAGCTTTCCGGAGGCAGAAATCAATCTCTCTCCAGTGATGGAAAGATACAGGCAGCTGCAGAATTACTACACTGCAAAGTTGAATTCCATGAACGTTCATCTATCTGTAACATGTCTATGCTGGGCAAAATTATGAAGGAAAATCTCCATCTTTTGGTGGGCACCATGAGGCTCAGCATTCTGCAATTCTGATAGAGAAGGAAGCCATTGTCTTGCTAACACTCCCTAAAAAGCTCCTTCTCTGACGAAGGTATAAGATAAAAATACATACAGGGACACCCACACAGCTCACAACTGCACAAAGCATATGGCAAGCTTGTGAACATGAACAAATACACTCACGTCAAAAATATCGACAAGGAATTCAAAAACATCTACTGATCGGAAGCTCTGTGGGAAGCAACTTTTGTCTGAGACTGACAGGAGCCTCCAATTAAAACCATTTCCCAACGGTCTGATACCGTCCCTCTTTACCATGCCATCATCCCAATTTCAGAAGCCAACACCTTCAAACTTAGAAAGGGATTTAAGTACTCCAGGTGGAGATGCTGGTTGTTTTTTCTTGAGAAGACACTGCCTGCCGAGGCTGAGTGACAAGCACCTACACTAACTTTCCTGCTGTGCCTCCAGTGAGCCTGCACTGCCCCCATCCCATCGAGATAAGCATTTCAGACATTTTCCAGCCCCTGCCTCCCAAGACAGGGGTAAGGCATGCTCGCTGCTGCCAGTCCTTGGGACTCCTTCATACTGGGAACGGGCAGACCCTAAACCCAGAGCAGCTGTCAGTGCAAGTCATTCTTCCAAACTGAACTGCTGCTGCAACCACCTTCGAGAGAAGCTGCTGGGATTCAAGCAAAAGCCATGAAACAAGGGGAACTTCCCCAGGGTGAAGCAGCACTAGAGTATTTTATTCTAGCAGAGAAACAGGCCTTGAGATAATGGAAAACGTCACCAGAACTCTATGACAACACTAGAAAATCTGTGGCAATTTTTACTTGAACCACCATCCCTCTCCTACTCGTCTTCCCTCATTACAGAACTCCATCTGTGCCATTAGTATTAATAGAGAACTGTTTGCCAAGGTCTCCCACATCTCCAAAAGCATCAAGTCTGATCTCCACCAGTTGTGTTGAAGATCTCCCAGATTATTCTTTCTTGCAATGACTGGCACAAAACTGTACTTCCTGCCACTGCTCCTGCTGACACAGGGATTTTAAAAAAATCCTAATTTTATCTTAAAGAAGTCTGAGAATCATTGATGCGAAGTACATGCTACAAAAGAACAAATTTCAGGAAGACTGACTACTGCTCCACAATCTCCACTTTCATTCTCAATTCTGGAGCTCTGACTTGTTCATCAGCTGAGAAGCTACAGAAGTCAAATACAGAAACCAAATTTTTACTTGAAAACATGCAGGTATGCTCATATTTCTGAAGCCAAAACCAATTTTTTAGTCTTCCTTATACCATGCAGGTCACAAGAATCCAAAATTAACTTCACCCTTTCTTTTCACATCACCTTCCAAATGTCCTAACTCTTGCTGTGACACCGCAAGATATTACTGCAGTTGACTAAGATCATTAGTTTAAAAAGCAAGCATTCAAGATGAAAATATTTCCAACTATAAACCTCATTAAATCCACTGGAACTATTTAGCATTTATGTCAGCCAGGACATTTTGAACAAACGCTGTGCTAAAAATACTGTAGTCTCATACACACCGGGAAACCACTACTACAACGTGTACAGCTGAGCTAGGAAATAGCAGGAGCCTGCAGCAGAAAAGGCTCTCTCTGCTCTGCCTGGAACAGCACTTCCACACTGTAGTAATTCCAGTTCAACCAGTGATGGACTGTGGAAGCCACCAGAGCACACACAGAGGAACTCCCTGGAGCAGGCAGCTACTGACAGAGTAAGGACAGCAGTAACTGGGAACACTGCTAAAACAAAGCAATCCTACTGCAACTATAAACTGGGTTTTAAACTTATTTTCTACAGTTTTTTTCAGAAGAGCAGAACAGCAGCAAACTCACTGCTGAAACCACAGCAAGCCCATACCTTACTCCCTTTCCCTCACCAGGAGGAACCATTCTGAAATCTAAAGATGAGCTACATTTAAACACTGACAGTGCTGAACAGCTCAGAACAGAATCCTGCAGGGAGAAGGTACAGGCAGATGTGTCATATGCTCTGTCAAAAGGGACAGTCCCAGGACAGCAAGGTGATAAATACTGATTTCTACATCGAATATCTTCTCTCAGATTTGGAAAGAAATCCAAATTTCACACACAGACCTTCATAACACACAGACCTTCAAAAGCCCAGGCAGAAGCAGAATACATAAAACTAAATAAATTTTGCTCCCATGTTTTGGAGCGTGAGGTTTTCTATAAAATGGGGAGCAGTATCTATAAAACTGAAAGCCACAAAACCTATTAAATTTAATAAGCCAATAAATACTTGTGAATGACTATATGTCCTACGAGGATATGAGAAACTGTATCAGCACAACCAACTCAAGCGGACTTGAAAGAGAAACTGTCCCATCTTGAAAAGCCACAGGAAAAAAAATCTGCACTGATTTCCTAGGTTAAACTGTATTTCTCTTAAATAGTCACTGTGACATTAAAGCCCATCCCTGCAGTCCAGTAACAAAAAAGCAGATACACTGTCAATGCTCCACTGATTTTAGCAGAACTACAGCAATTTACACCACCAGGAAGAATCTGACCTGGAGCCTCCCTCTAACAGGGCAGTGGCTTGTGCTATTTCAGCAGGTATTACTTTAACAGGAATCCAGTGAAATCATTAACAGAGGAATTTGAGTCAATGAGATGTTAAGTACTTGTTATAATTACATATTATTGCAGTTTCTGCTGACAGTGCAACTCAGGAGGCTGGAATTCAATGAACTATCTAACGAATATCTGAAGTCACAGTTGTAAATGAAATTAAATCTAATTTGTGCTTGATCACATTTATGAGCTGTGTGTCTAATTTACATGAAGCCATGTAAAAAACACACTTTTACACAGGTCCCCTAGATCAAAATTTTTCATGTTTTACCAAGTAAACAAAGAAGTCCTGATAACACCATTAATGACAGAGAGTGCTTAACATTGGAGTAAAAGGAAAAACATCTTAAGAAAACCTGCCAGAAGGAAGAAACACACGGACCATTAACCCCTGAAACACATCTTCCAGCACATTTAAGTAATTCTGCTGAGTTTTAACAGAAACACAAGTTGGCTGCAGCTCCCAGAAACGCACTCAACTCCCCACTCCCACCAGACACCCATTAAGTTTTAACCTAAACGCTCAATGTGTCAGAACAATTAACACAACAGACCTCAAGGTCTTTGGCAAAGCCCTTCTGAGGCTTCTGCTGGGGAAAATAGACGCAACCAACTTATGTAGCACAACAGTGAAGAGCAGCTTACCAACAATATGTTTATTTACATTTCTGAGAAGTGTCATGAATGATAAATTTACTTCAGAGCACTCTCACCTATCACAATCTGAAGATTCCCATAGTGAAGCTACACTGTCATATCCTAAGAAGCCCTGTGAGAGACTGCTGTGAACATATGGAAAATCAATGCAAAAACAAAATTAAGAAATTTTGCAGGGATTAGCATCTTATATAAAATACTTCTGAAATAATAAAAAAAAAAACCCTAAAAAAAACCAACTAAGTGGTTGCAGACTTAAAACTACCCAAGTATTGTTCTGAGGCTGTGGGCAGCACTTCCCACAGTGCAGGCTCACCACCAGCACTGCAGTCTGGAGCGAAGGCAGGGAGCCATGCAAGGAAGGAACAAGCGACATTATTCTGGATTCTCACCTCCATGTACCACAGAAAAGGCAAAGGAAATTTTCAGCAGAGATATCAATCTGCACCTAAATACCATTAATTACCTTTTGTACTTTGGATCCCTTGCCAAACGCTTGACATTTAAAGCATTCGTGAGACATGTTCCCAGGGAACTTAAAAGACAGTTTCTCCCCGACACGTCACACACACGCAGAGCACAGGCAGTGCCTTCACGCTTCCTAAATCCGTGCAGTTTGTTTAGCACAGTGGTTCTAACAGCAGTGCTAAGGTACACACAGCCCTATGCCAGAAGTGGCCCTGCTCTCTTTCAAAAAACTCTCACCCATCCAGAAGGCGCCAGCAAAGGCAGCAGCAAGGAAGCACAAATCTGGTCTCCAACAGACTGTTTCACAACCACTGAGAAATCCTAAAGATCGCTGCTATGTTGCTCTACAGTTTGTTAGCATTTAAATCACCCACACCTCTTATTGCACAGCTCTGTCATACATGAAACATGAATTTAATGCAAAACACAAAACGTGCTGAAATGCCTTAACTTGTAAGGCATTTGGTTCAGCACTCCTGTTATTTAATTTGAATTTCCCTCTTGCTCATTCCTTCATGTTGCCAGCCCGATAAACACACAGATGCCCCACGAGCGCTTGGGCCAACATAAAAACCCTGCCAGTTCCTGATAAGATACTGCAGCAGTAAGGGCTTCGCTTTTCCCCAAAAAATACTCACTGTTAAAGCAAGCCCCTCCTTCAAACATGCTTGAATTCCAGAAGCCACCTCTGTGACGCTGGACAAATTCACACTTGGCTCCCGTTAATGCACTGTAATGGTTACTCCAGAGATACTTGACCTCAAATTGCATCTTAACATTACTGACCAAATCAACTAACTGGAAGCAAAAAGCACTGCTTGGGGTGATGTCCTCAGTCTCCACACTGAGCAGCTCTGGATTTTACACAAGTTCTGATCACAGGCTGCTGAGCAGCCAAAGCACTAATAGCAGTTAGTGGAATTTAGTAGTTTTGGAATACAATTTGATTATTTTGCAAACAAAAGTAATTTTTATCTACTGCACTCTGCAAACACAATGGGAGAGCTGAAAGTCAAGATAAATTGCTTTTGGTCTCAACATTGCCCTCAGTAGTAAGAGGTTGTTACAGCCAACCTGAGTAACAAAGCTCTAAAAGGCAAAACTCAATAGAATCCAAACCTGTGGAGGTAGGGACATTTTCAGCATCCAAGCTGTAGCTGGAAACAACAGTTTTGGACTCCATTTCCCTTCTGAATGCTGAAGACTGCAAGGATGTTACTTGCAGAAAAGGCTGGCTGTTTCAGCACAATAAGTGCTCTCAGCGTGGTCTGCAAACAGGCACTGCGAGGACTGAACATGGAAAATTCTTTGCAATGCATATGGATACTAAAAATACAGCTAAGGTGAAAAAAATACCCACTACGGCCAAACAGGAGGGAGAACCTGGATATTGAAATGGAATGCAATTAGTCAAGTTGGAATTTGCCCAGGACACTCTTGCTTAGAGTGATCTGGCTATTTAATGACAAGAAATAGCCAGGAACACATATTTACTGCTGGCACCCCTCTCATACCCAGCACTACCCTGCCATCAATGAAATGGGTGTGTAACCAGATCCAGGCTCCCAGCTACAACCCGGCTGCGCCGTGGTGACCTGCAATGGGCAGATCCACCCAACCTACTGCAGCTGCAACTTGTGTGACCACAACCCGAGGTACTGTGTCCACTGACCCAGATAGGAACATTAATAACAGGAAGCTTCTAAGTGCCTAAGCTGCCCTATTACTGATACACTAGCCAAAAGTCACCCCAAACATTCTTTATTAACAAAAATGTTTACTGCTGCTACGCTCAATATTTAGAATGAGTCAGTACCAGCCCCCAGAAAAACTTCCCTTCCCCCAAATGTGAAGTACAGGAGGCCTAAAAGGAGAGTTGGGCTCTACTGTTTAGCACTGCCTGACAATAATCAAAGTACAAACCAATTCTGAACATCTGGGGG
>WAAG01026876.1:0-17799 GCA_013390105.1 Tichodroma muraria | reverse complement strand
GTGGATAGCTGTGACACAATGGAGATGAGCATCAGATAAATAAAACTGAGGACATAACAATGGGCTGAAAATAGAAGAGTAATTTAGCAAAGTGTATTATTAGACTTGCTGTTTTTATAGCTGACCTCTCTGGAGAAAAAATAAAAACAATTCTCTTTACATCTGCACAAGCTCAAAGATGAATACCCCTTTTTAATTAATTAAATTTAATTAAATCCGTGACCTTTGTCAGGGTATGCCAGTAAAATGAGAATAAATCCTATTGTTAATAATGAAGGGTGCTCCTAAACCTGTTGCAAGCACACTGCTGACACTAATTAATACATCTGTCCTACAATGTCAATCTTGGGATGGGAGTTGCAGGAAGGGGGATATTAAAAATGGGCAAGAAAAAGATTCCAGTTAAAGATTTTCAGTATCTATAAAGTATCAGTATCTATAAAATATCAGTATCTATAAAGATAATGAGGTGTTACAACTTTGGTTTTACTGTCAATTGTTTTGGGGAAAAAGGGGGTTATATTTTTGGTTTAATCATATCTAATTTTTTAAATTTATTTTCAATAACACATTGGTTGGAAGTTAGACTTGTATGTGGAGAAGAATCCCATGAACTACAGCCCATATTTATAGCTTAGAAGAGCAATTTCTCTGATGCCCTGTGCTGTTGCAGCAGGATTTTTATACCTGTATCGGCTGGTATTACACACTGATGAGTAACAGATCTTTGGTGCATTAACCTTAACTCCAGGACATTCATGAAAACAATTTTGGATTGTCAGATCCTACCAGAAGCATTACTACTATAATCTATATTATAGCTGGTATTCAATATTTTATTAGAATGGAGAATGGTATATTTTATCATTGTAAATAAATAATTTTTGCAATTCAATGTTTGAATCATTAAACAATGTTTCTATAAACAGAGATATATGTATCCAATAAAGATCATCAAACATAGAGCTCTATGAATACTCAAATATTTCAGTTTGGGGCATAAAAGGTTTAAAAGCAATAAAACAAATATATGCTCTTTTCCTTTTTCCTCAAGGGGTTTTAAAGTTGTTTTTCCTTCTGGACTGCAAGTCAAGTGTTTGAGGATGGAAAGGTAATGTTTGGTCTTTGCCGAGGACAAAAAGCAGGAGAGTAGTCCTAGTTTTTTCTTTTGAAGGAACTGTCTATTTAGAAGGAGCAATAAAAGTATCTATTTTTTACAATATAGGCTTCAGAAAGTTTTGAAAGGCTACTTAAAAACATTTTTTAAGACCAGCACTTGTGGTCTCCATCACAGACATCCCAAGTTGCTGCAGGCCATGTTAAGCCTTGATCTGAGAAGAAGCACTGACAATTTCTTGTAGTGCCCTGCAGCCACCATGGAGTCATTTCTGTGTAAAACACAGCAATGCTTGAGACACACACGAGGTGCCTTGGGCTGAAAGGTGCTGCAGCCTTATCCTGTAACGTGCAGCAAAACAACCCAAGAGTATGGAAACAGCTGTGCCCTCTGGGCAGCCCTCAAGGAGTCACGTCAGCTTTCTAGTAATTAATAACAATGAGCCTTAACCTAGATGGCCTTTTTCTTTTATTTATTTATTTTATTTTTTAATTACATAACTGTAGCTAGGGAAATGACATTTCATAAGGAAGTGCTGAATTTTGCACAGAGCAACATCATATGAAATTCTGGACTTCAACTGAGGCATTATTCTCTTTCTTAAATATTTTACATCTGGAGGGCAGTGCTGCTGGATTGCTGGTGCCAGTCACACAATTTACTGGTTATGTTTTATATTAACAGTTTCTTTATTCACAGAAGTAGCCAAGCTTCAAAACCATGGATTATGCGGGACCATTTGAATCAGTTTTTAGATTCCTAATAATTTTATTCATCAAAACTTAGGAAAAATAAAAGTGCCATACAAACATTTAGAGGTTTTTTGGTTACAAGTTTGGCTTAGGCCAGTACGAAATGGAATATTATTTACCTATCTGAAAGCTTCCATACTGGCAAAATTGGCTCTGAAATATTGAGAAATACTGTGAATGTATTTCTATGTTGAAATCCACAGGAACTGTAGATACTTCACAGTGTCACAGGACTTGGATTGAAATTACATTACAAAAAACAGAAGGGAAAAAGTGAGTTTTTCCACATTTACAGCTGGTGCAATACTATGGTGGAAAGAGCTAGACATACAGAGAAAGACTGCTGAAAGACCACATGTTATTAAAACCCCTTTTAAATTCATGCCACAGTAGCTTCTGTCAAGACTCTCCTGGAAAGAAGTAAAGTTCCCTATGGTGGCTTACCCCAAATAAGATGCAAGATAAAAAAGAATCTACTTGATAATACCATCAGGAAAACATAAATGAAACTCAAATATGTTGTTTCTTTAACAGAAATGTCACAAGGTCTTTAATATCCACTGGAAGTTGCTTTGGCATTCAGGACTCTCATTTCCATTCAGGGAAAAGTGAAGAAATTTGAGCAATTTCACAAATAAAAATACTATGTTAGGGAGAGGTGCAAGTGATGTCGCATTCAAAAGGTCATCCAAAGCGGTGATTAAGACTTTGAAAGTGAATGTGCCACAAACCTCTGTGAAGGTTAAATTCTGTTCATTATCCCGATTCACAGCTTCAAAGTTGAGAAACATAGAAACATCTAAATTCAGGCATACCTGCTTGACAATGGTCTGCTTTCCAGAGGTCCTGGTGACCCAATTCAGCCAATACGACGAGGTAATAATTTGCTATGGTAAAGTGTTTGTCCCTGTGTGTGGCATCTGTGTCATATTTGCTTGCTGAGGTGGCGTCAGAGCCAGCAATCTCTCCTCTACCTAACCACAAATAATCCTTTAAAATGTTCATACAATGGAATGTCCAAGACTTCCTTGGGGTGGTTTTCCAAAGGTTTAATAGATTTCGTGGCATTTTGCATTGGAGATACTACCCCTTATCTATCTGTTATGAAGAAAACAGAAAAAAGCTGGCATGAATATTACACTTACAGCACCTAGAAGCTGATAGAGTGAACAAGAAAATCAACAGTTAGTTATTTTATATGTTAAGTATACATGCCAATGTTGTGTATCATGTGGCATCAAAGATTTGGAAACCTAAATCACCTCCACCTGAAGGATGAAACTTCTGCCATTAGCATTTGTAAACACCCAGTGAGATTAACAATTTGTGGATCTCATTGTCAGTAGCAGAGATAGCTTCATTATCTCATCCATCAGGTTGAGTATTTCATTGTGTTTGGCTGAACATCTCAACAGCCCAGATCACATCCTTTCCATTTGCAGACTTCTTTCCTGGCAGAGAAAGCATTAAAACCTGAACTCTGAGAAGAGTCTTGCGGCCTGACTGTGAGTGGAAATGTGGGAGACGAGGTACCCATTGATGTTGTTCTGCTCCTGGGATCCTCACTGGGGCGTTTGGGACAGTGCCTCACAGTGCAGCATCACACGCTTCCCTTGCCCGGGCTGTGCCTCTTCCTCTGATTTCCCCTCACAGAAAAGCAAAAAGTTTCTCTAGCTATATTGCTATAAGTGTCAGCTGAAAACTTTTTTGATTATTTTATTTAGCAGTACACATTTATAATTATACACAACATGCCAGAGCCTTGCAGGCACCCTGAGTAGGGGTTTCCTTGGTTTGTTATCATGCTCTTGCTTTCTGTTGCTATACATCATTGCTGAAGTACCCTTGCAGAGACTTTATCCGTCTTAATATGTATTGAAATAAAATCCTCTCAGTCTAAAATTTCCCTCTGGAACCAAAATCCAAATTCATGCTGGTTACAGTGGAGGAAATTCCAGTGACTTCAGTGATTCTGGGTGTATTTGTGTGAATTCAAAATAAAACTGACCATTAACATCAGAAGCAATATAATTTTCACTTCTACAGAGCTGCTTTTCACCCAGATATTTTTTGGGATAGTTTATATATTTTCTTATGGTCTAGATGTAATCGTACATGTTGCTGTGGTTTTGCTGTATAATCTTGGGCAAACCCACACCGATTCCCCAGTCTTTGTTTCCTTCTTTTTATTTCTTTACTGCACAGGGCGGTGAAGAGAGCAATTGCTTTACAAATTGTGAATCGTTCCATTGATGGAAGTCATGCAAATTCTTTAAATAAGTTATAACTTTTATAACAGCAATGTATAATTTACACTGATGGTGTATATTACTATCCTGTTCCATGCAGATGCATACAGAAACACAACCGATTCCCAACAGCATTCTGCATCGGAGCACAGCCATCCTTTCAGATGAATGGAAACATTCTCAGTGTCAAACAGCTACATTAGTTCTTCATATTTTACCTGCTTATTTCAAAGATTAAGCAGGAATGGTAGTGTGAGACTAAACTGCTCTTCAGTTGACTTTGGATCCAAGGTTGAAAACTGATTTAAACTTTGCAACTACCCCTGCCTTAACGAGTCAAAGGGAAATGCCAGATCCGCTTCCACCTCTCCCCCCATACAACATACAATTGTACACCTCAGTACCAAGCAGGAAACTAGCAAACCTTTTTTTTTAATTGTTTATGCGAGGAAATCTTGTCCAATATATATTTTTTTCCTTTATGCATTTTGCTTTTGGAACTCCTTAGTGTTTACACTGTCATCCTGAGCATGATGTTCCAGAAGAATGATATCATTATTTATACTTTGCCCTCAGAAATCTGTTTAATGTAATTGTGACTTTTTCAGTTTAAGGTAAACATTAGCATTTGATGAAAGCTCAGTCCTTTACCTCCTCCCTTGGTAGCTGTTTGTTAAGGTCTGCTATGGAGCAGCAGTCAAATTAGGAAAGTGGTGTTATTTCAACAAAGCCAGAGACCTTCTTTTGCTTGTAAATATTAGTACATCCTGCAAGCACTGGTGAGTGCTGCCAGCCATCCTGTCACTTAAACAGAGTCAAGACTGATGGAGGCCAAGTTTCTGTCAAGATCTGAAATTCAATGCATTAGCTCAGGAGCTCAGTGTAGATATGCATACATTTTTATTTTCACATCTACTCTTTTTATGTCAACAAACTTTATGGGTGCTGGTTTCTGTCACGCTCCAAAATAATTAACCCTGAAAGAAACATTTTATTTAATGTTTTAAGAAGTCAGGATTTGGTAACAGAGTAAAAAAAGCCAGATCACGAGCTGACATCATGTAAAACAGCCAAGCGGCAGGACATTTAATAGATGGGTGGCCCAGAAAGCCACAGAAAATGTATATATGTAACACCTAAATTAGGGCTATCATGAAGATTCAGATGTGTTACAGACACTCTTCCTTCACACAAAACAGGTAGGATGACACACTGAAAACCCATGAATCAACAATAAGCAAGTGGTGATTTACAAGTGTGTTACTGTGTACATACTGTTGTTAATGTAAGTGATGGTTCATAAATGTGCTACCATGAATTGGTGGGTTTGATTAACTTTCCATGATCAGAGTAAGTATGTTGATTCTGCTGGAAATAGCAAAAAAGAATTTTATAACAAAAATCTGGACAAATTCCCTCTTTCAGGGCTTCACCAGCTTCAGACATGTTCAGCTCACACAATACTTTTTCTCCTGCTATTCTACTCTCTTCTCAATCCTCACTATCCCCTTAACTTTTCTTCTTCCTTGGCTCTTAACTTTGAGCCTTAACACTACATCAAAAGACTTCTATCTCCCCATCTCCAGTACATTTCATTTCTTCTCTTTGATACTTGTTGATTGCTTTGCTTGTCCTATTAATTGGGAGCTTTCTTTGTGGTGTATGCCTCCATACAAATTTAGCTAGCTGGAAGAAAAAATCATTCTGACATATAGATCCTTCAGGAATAACCCACAGAAATAGCTAGTGGCCTCAATGGACTCAAAATCAGTTTAAACCCACAGTCTTGATTATTCCTCTCTGTCTGTAAAACCACAAAAAGAGAAGGCCTGGATTAATCTGGACATTTTATTTTCACCAAAAGTATTTCTAAATCCAGAAAGTACCCAAAAGTGTGGGTTTTTTTATAGGACACCAGGCTCCTCAAAGTGAGTTCGCGGTTAAAAAAAAACAACACTTTTGAACACAGCACACCCCTACCCAGAAGACAGTCAGCTGAATACCTGGCCTGGCTTGAATATTAGATTGCGTTGAAAGAGAGAAAAAAATATTCATCTAATGAAGAACCATGTTTAGAAGGAAAGTGTTTTGATTCTACAAGTTTTAGAACAGCTGTTGAATTTCTGAGGTTTGAATCACGGTGCTTTTGCTTAACTTGTGAAGCCACAATAAAGGCCAAATATCTCCAAACCACCAGGAAAGCCTGCCCTTATTTCTGATGTTTAACACAACACAGGGAAATACATTTGGAAACAATACAACTGGAAAAACAACAGGGAATTGAAAATAGGGATTCTTTGGTTTCTCAGGTGTAGTCCTTTAAATATGTATGCCGAGGGTTCTGCTCGTGACGTTGGGAGTGACTCAGAAAAGTCAGAGAGACCAGTCACATGTTAAAGTTGAGAACACGCAGAAGTGTTTGCTAGAACAGGGCCTTAATAATGAGGACTAATAAAAAATAATTCTTTCCCATATATTAGAGAATTCTCCTAGGAGCTGTGACTCCCAGCTATCCCTTTTAAATTGCATGATTAACAGCGTGCTTCTAATTACTAACTAATCAAATCAAGTCTTTCTGAATGTAAATAGGAGTCTGGGACTTTTAATAAGGTCTTCACTGCATGATTGCTCTTAGAATAGCAATTAGTTTGGTTTCTGCTCCCATTGATAAAAGTGGCAGTAGTGTGGAACAAAACTGTTTGTGTACCCACCAGGTCATAAAAGAAGTTACTGGGAGGTGACTTTGATGAGGTGAGGGGGAAGGACTTGAAGGCCTCCAATGAAGAGCTGGCTTTGCTTTTACTTTCATGTCGTTCTTTGTCTATTTTAACAGCATACCCAGATGTGATACCTTCTGCTTTTATAAAGCTAAAGGAAGTATTTGCTGCACTGGTGTAATCAACAAGGCAAGAAACTGCGACAGTGCCATTCAGCGAGTGGCTAGAATCCATGTCAAGAGTTACAAAAAAATATCCAAATGCTGAGTTGTTTGTTCCCTTGTGCAAAGAAACTATAATTCAGGAATATAACTATCACCAGGCAGACTTTGTATAGTTTCCTCTACAGCTCATGCTTTTTGACAGTCCAATTAGTTGAAATCTGCAATGAAAAAACTTGTTTTGATCTGCAAGGAAAAAACACTTTTTTTTTTTTCTTGTCCTGTGCATCTGATCTCCCTTGATTGAGAAAAAAACTTGAACAAAACTTTGTTTAGTAAATCGTTCTTACAAAAAAGCCTTGGATCAACAGTCATTCCTTCTCAGTAATCACTCTTTGGAAAAAAGTATGAGCCACCACTAAGCTACCCTAAATTCCCCATTTCACAAATGCTTCCTTGCTTTTTTTTCCTCCTCATCTTCCTATGAAAAATATTCCACAGTAGGCAGATTCCTGACCTGTGATACAGAATGTTGCTAAAAGAAACATTGCTGTCAGATGCCCGCATCAAATCCAATAAGCCACATCCAGCTTCATGTTGACAGTTGCATTTTTTCCTAATGCATATTTTAGCCTTGCTTGACCATCAACCATATGGCAGGTTTGTCCTGTGGGTAAGTTTATTATTAACAGCTTGCAGCTGGAGGTACAATAAGTACATGTAACTGTGACATTGCACTAATTGATCAAGACATCTCCAAAACAAGATGCAGAAAGTGGCCACAGCAAAGAGCTTCAGATTAATGTTTGGGGAACTTTAAGCAAACAAGCACCTCTGTCATGCACAAAGTATCTTAAAAACTAGAGGGTTCAGTAAAATGAATCAATTTCAAGCAGGGGTCTTTTGATGAGAAAAAGGCATTATTTAAGCCAAAGTTAAGCCTGCACACCAGAAGCTCAGACAATTAAATCACTGGATCTGCTGGGTGCCTTTAGTCCATACTTTCCCTTCTAATCCTGCTGTCATAGCAGAGGGTGACTGAGGTTTAAGAACAGCATGTGTAACATTAATCCATCACTTTGCATTAAGGTCAGAGTGTTAGATTTTTGATGGGAGGGAGGGAGGAAAAGCGACCTTATTAGGGATTAGGTAGAAGTTAGCTGGCTACTGTTCAGAGGTAACTAGTAAATAAACTGCAGAATGTGAATTGCTTGCCTTGTATGTGTCTCCTGGTAAATTTATTTTTCAGATGTTTTTGCCAAGCTTGATTAATTGGTCTTGAAACGAATGGAACAAATCATGAATTCAGTGGTTTAGTGTTGTATCTTCGTAAACTGAAGCTGTCAAAATTTAAAGAGTGCTCTCAAGTGAGTGCTCACTTGTCAAACAACCTGCAGACTCCAACGTTCAAAAGAGAAAGCTCTCCAAACTCCTAATTTAATGGAGCTTATGCAGGAATGTAAATTGTGTATGAGGAAGAAAATATGATGACCCCATGCAAAGTATCAGATAACAAGCACCAGGCTTCAACTGGAACAAAAATTAAAATTGCATTGTTGGCATGTCAAGACTGCAAAGCATATTTTGCAAATTCTTTGTCAGTTAAGCAGGTTGGAGAAAGTATGAACAAAACAGTCCCTCTTGGTGCTCTCTTGGCTTAATCCTTGGAGGGAGGTGAACTGTAATCAGAGCATGGTGAGTTTTGCATGAAGAGCATTTTGGGTGCTGTGTTTAGGTCTTTCTTCACAAATGCTGATAAAATAGACTTCAGTTTGCACTTCGTGATCCACTGTTTGCAGATTCTTGGCAAACATGTTGTCACAAGCTGATCCCGGTGAGTAGGCACCTGGCTATTTCTGTTTGCAGTAGAATGGGTGAATTTTAGTCACATGGTGTCTTTTCCCTTCTCTGGCTGTATGATATAATTCCTGTGAATAGCTGGAGGGCTGACTGACTTTGTGGGTTCTCCTGTGGAGCAGTGGGAGAGCCTGAGTTTTGGTGTGGTCTTAATCATTCCTGAAATTAAATCTCTGTAAGAGACATCTCAGTTTGAAAGGGTCATCAGTGATCTTAGAAGAATACAGGATAAGAATGCCTGCTCCTGGAAGAAGTTTCCTGTGCAGTTTATGATTTTCTCATAAAGTAGCTCTAAAGCTTTTCTGTACAGACATCTTCTAAGGGAAGACGAGTTATGAACATGATCAAATTGTACACTGAATGTTATAGATGTTATATAACTAGAAGAATCCAGGAAGATCATTTGCTGCTACTACTACTACCACTATTATCATTATTATTATTATTATTATTATTATTTTCCCATAGAAGAAAGTGATTGTGTGATCCAACAGCTGTGAATCCTAGTCGATTTTGGTGTGTGGTTGCTTTTCACCCTTTGGTGCCCCACTGGGGGCTGTGTGCATGTCTGCATTAGTAAATATCCAAGTCTAATGGAAGGCATCTGAGATTTTGTATGCAGTTAGTTTGCTAACATCCTCACATGCACTATTTGTCTCCCATGGACTTACACTAGGTCTGCACAAGCTTAGCTGCTGGAGAAGTTTTTTCTTTAAAACCAGAGAAAATGTTTGACAGGAGGAGATTGATAAATCCATACCAACAGTCTTGGAAGAGAACAGGGCAAGGAAAGTTTCAATGTATTTTTCTCTACGAGAGGAATAAAGCACAATATCAAGCTTTCTCTGTAAGTATTTTATTTTATTGCACTGGTTTCATATTGGAGAGATGTATTACACAAGATGTGTCATCACCTACTAAAATACATGCTTGAATTCAAATATTTAGGTGGAAGATTTGCAATGCAAAACTTCATGAAGCTGAGATTTTGCAGGGAAAAAGTTTAACTCCATTGCTGCACTCACAAGAGCCTCTGAAACACATGGGTAGCACTGCACAGATGCAGTCCTCGTTACTGCATCCACTCAGAAGTGTGGGAGTGGACCTTGATCTCCCATTTAGTACAGCCCATAGTGGTGTCTGAGCACTGTGAGCAGAGCAGGGGCTGTCCCCCAAGACCAGGATCAGAACCCGATAGCCACTAACAAATTCTGGCCTTTCTACCGGTTTCTGAATGATCCAGTCAAGGCTTTTGGTGCATTATCTGGTTTAAGGGGGCATATTATATAATTTGGGGGGGGGTGGTATATATCATACTGTAGGCTTCTCTTGAGCCATTCCATAAAACACAAAAGCTCCAAGGCCAAGCACAAGTCAGGGGTTTTGGGATGACCCACATCCAAGATATTCATTTCCCCACGGAGGCTGGGGAGGTGAGAGGGAGCTCCTGCCATCAGCTGCCAGTGACACACACAGCTTCTGCTGCACCTCGTGCAAAGGGTGGCCCCAGGGTATCCAGTGTGCGAGTACACATGGGCTGCAAATTCCCCTATAAAGTTACCTTCAGTCAGGTGATTATCAAGTTACAGAGTTTCCAGTAGGTTTAGCAGAAGCTTGTGTTCAGCTCAGTCTTTCTGGCTTGCAGCTGCTTTGGGTTACATTTGATAAGTGGCTGTCCAAGTGTCAGGTTTTCTAGGAGGTGGGGTGAAATGGCTTATGCACAGGTGTTTTCCAAGAAAGTAGTTCTTTTTAGCATGCTTTGTGACCCTCCTGCCTGCAGCTGTAGATACTAGTGGAGATATTCTCCAAACTGCTTTTAAAATAAAAATACCATTCTTAATTTTTTTTCCTGAAATAATTGGTAAATTCACCCAGGACGTCTTGTGTGGTCAGAGACCCACCATAAGATTTCTGCAAATCTTTGGATTTCCTTGCCTAACTCTCACAGATTGATGATGAACATATGCATCTAGAAGACGTTCCATAGCTGCTAAGGAAGACATGTAGCTTGGCCACAGGCCAACTTGGTCACCATCTGCTACATGATGCCCCAGCCTTGACCACTGCCTCTGACTGTCTCAGATGCCTTAGGAACCTCACTGTACAGTATCACTAGACAGACAAATGCATTTTTACCATAATTGTTATTCTACTTTTATTGGGCTTTGATATTAGTAATCCTTTTATTCTGGTGCATTTTCTAGTTGCGTTGATACAGAAGAACAAAATATTCACCAGCGTAGCAATTTATTACACTGATCATCTTCAGCAGCCCTTTGACAGAAACGTGCTCACACCTCTATAGCTGCCAGTGTCAACGTCACAACTCTGCTTTGAAAGCCTTCAGTGGGATACAGATGTTCTAAGAAAGAACGTTGCTCTGGCAAAGTGTCTAGGGCTTGAGACCAGAGTTTGATAGGAAAACAAGATAGTATAACATCATGGTACGGATCCAAGATTGTGTTTGTCCTTCCTGCATTCTGTGTCAGTTTAGGTGAGAAATACAGAGCCAGATGAAACTCTGGAGACAAGTCATCTTCCTGGGACATATTCCACTTTTTCCTCCATTTCTCACCTTTCCTACAGTGTTGCTTGAAGTGACTGCAGTTATTACAGTCAGGATTTTGTCATCAGCCCCGCAGTTTCATCTTTTACATCTAAAATTCCTGTTGCGTCTGTAAAGCCATGGGATACTGTATTGACACAGAAACCACTGTCTACCACTTTACTGAAAAATACTCTGGCACTGAATAGAGGATGAGTAGGATCTGTAAACTAATATGGAACAGCCCATAGTGTGACTTCATTAAACCCTACAGGATGGCTTTGAAGATGTTGTAGAAAAGGTTTTCCTGGATTTTCTATAAAAAATTGAACTATTTAGCATGAATGAATACCATGAGAGGGTACACAGAGACCTCTGAACCTTCCGGTTATATCCAACAAATCCAGCTACAGTAGTCTGTACAGTTTTGGTTGCTCAGAACCAATTGCCTCTTGTGAAGCTACCCTTACCCTTACAGAACAGATACTGTGAGGCAAATAGAGTCTGTATAGGTGCTGTTATCTAGCACCCAGTTAACCAAAAAATGGCATCTTCAGAAATCTGGGGATCTGTTTGTAACTGCCTTTGAAGACCTCTAAGGTGAAAGGAGCTGATGGTTCCTTTGAGCTGTGTATCAGCACAACTGACTGCACGCAATACATTATTTAAAATGAATAACGTGTTAGTTTCTAGCTTGTTCTTCCTGAGCACCCAGTGAGGTCAAGATTTATAAAGAAAACTACATAAAATATAATCCACACATAAAATAAATTTATTTGATTCCCCCCAATATAGCATATTTCTCTTTACCCCTTTTTTCTCTCAAGAAAAAAATCTCAATAATTAGGTGTGAACAGATTTTATTTTTAAAGAAACCCTCAAAGTGTAGCTAAAGAGCCTCAATAAAAAAATTTCATCAGCTTTGTTACACTAAAAGCAGCTTGTGCTTTGGTCTTTAAATACCACAGCCAAGTTTTAGAGCTTTAGGAAATGGTGCATAAACAGTCTGGCACAATGCTCTGTAACATGAAGAAGAGAAGACTTCTATGGTTCACTGCAAAAATCACAGATAACAATCATATTCCCTATCACTAATGTGTTATGACCATATGAAAGACATGCAGATACATGGAAAACCAACATCTGTACTTCCATCTACACCTCTGTACACATTCATGCAGCAGGTAGACAATGAATGGTTTGATCCTGCCTAGGTGAGCAATTCATATCTGGCTACACTGGAAATACTATTTGAGGTATGGATTGGTGCCAGGAGTTATGTATAAGTGCTTTCAAGTCCTTTGCAGAGCAGAAAATAGCAACCAAAATAACCTATGGTCATTACAGAGAAAGGGCCGTGAGGCAATGTCCCGTCTGCTCATGGTTAAATCTGCCACTGCTGTTATTACTGCTGTTATTTTTCAGAAAGGGCAAGCATGACTAAAACCTGAGTGTCACAAAGTTAAGATGCATAAGGGCCAATTAGGCAATGATCCTTTCAACCAGAAAAAAATACGTCCAAGTGTTNGGGTTTGTTTCTTTTCTGAGTAAAATTTTTAAAGCACAGGAAATATCCATCTCAATATTACCTTGAGGCATTTGACTTCTCCTCTCATATGACGGGGGTCACAGGCTTTTCCTTAAAAAAAATAAATAAATTAAATGGTGAGTAGTTGAGGGAAAAATTACTTTGTGTACAGTCCATTAAATTCTGTGGGCACTGAGCACACACCCATTCTCCTTACACAAACAGAAGAACTTTTCTGCCATGTCAGACTGGCCTAGCCTAGAACTTGCAACAACAGCAGGTCTTTCAGCCGCTTGTGTGACTTAGTGTAAAATTGCCTTTTAAAAAAAATACCCTTTCTCCCTCCCTTTTCCTTCTCAGGATTTGAACCATTCTGCCCCTTTTTCACATTTCACCACTATGCTGTTATGCATCCCACCTCCCACCAGCAACACCAACCCCTCCACACAAGTGACTAATGAAAATCCCAGACTCCTTCCTTAGTGGTTATCAGATTCATATTTCTCTCGGTTAGACTATTATTCTAAACTTAAAAATTCAGCGTCAAGCTTTGCTTCTGGGTTTTTTGCTGGCAGTTTTATAGCTTGATCAAACTTTATGTTGGATAGTGTTTTGGTTGGCTGCCATATTGATCCTGGCTGTTAATCAGGATTTTTGGAGTAGGGGCAAGGTGGAAGGAGTGGTTGTGGTTTTTCTCTGTGAGCAGAAGTGGCCATGCTTACTGTCAGGGGCAAGTGTCTGTACTTTGTAACTACAAATTCCTTAATGACATGCTACATCTCAAAGTGGAGTTGGACTTGGGGGTGAAACCTAAACTGATAAACAAGAACGGCCCATCCCACCCTCACCTCTAGTCCCCTACATGCTATTTTTAATGATGCTACTATATATTCCCAAACAATGTTTTTCTATGCTTTTAATAGTAAAGCAGAAAAAAAATAAATTCTATATGTGGGGGTTTGCTAGATGATTTTCTGATTAGTTGTAGACTGGCGGAATTCAAGGTCTAACTTTATTAGTCAACAAATAAAGCCATGTCATCAATTTAAGGAGAAGCCCTCCTTCTGAACATAAATACATGTGGGTAACAGGGAAAGCCTTCCTAAATTTCCTTGCTGTGGCTTCTGTGAAGCAGCACTATACACTCTTTAGTCTCCAGGTATCAGTTGAATACAGATACATTTGATTAATACTGCCCTTTTCTCTGACCCCAAGAAAGGCCAGCCTGCCTCTGTCCTGTATTTCCAAGACTTTTCTCCCGCCTCTTCCGTGGTGCTGATCAAGGATCTTCACCAAGTCAGGAACTTCCAGTGCCAAAGGGAAAGGCAGAGAGACCAAAAAGGCCAAACATGCAGCTCCGAGGGAGCCACTCCAGTGCACATCCTGGTGCAGAGACCTGCATGCATTAGCATATGGGGTGTATTGGGATTTTTTTTGTCCACCTCACTGCCCTTAGACAGGGCTTTTGTGTGCACCCCCCACAGTGCAGGGAATAGGGAGTTTTGCCATATTGAGGGGCAGGAGCTGGGAGGAGGCAGGGAAGCAGAAGAGATGGCATGGAGATCCTGAGGTGGGACAGCCAGGCTGAGAGATCAAGAGAGATGTGGGGGGATAACTTCTTCTCCTGGCAAGTGAATGGTCCCCTTCTGCTGTGGCTCTGAAGGTAACCACTTATGCAATGCTCCTGACCCCTTTCTGCTCTTCCAGCACCTGCCACATGTGAATCCTGTAGGGAAACAAGGCCCGTTTTATCAGGTATCTTCTGTTTCAGCTGTAGCTGTAGTCAGCCCTGGCCCCTGCCAGGTTCCTGTATAATTTCCAGCACATAAATGCCTCACTTTGCTTCACTTGCAAGGCTGTTCCTCTGGAGCGCCATCTTAGCTCTTCACCAGGCCAGGTACAAAGGTCCATTGGATGAATCTCAGTCCAATTTTGAAGCAAAGCTTGCAGCCATTCTGAGAAGGGCAACCAGCTGGTGGCCACCACCTGCACAATTGATGTTCCAGGACTGCAGCGGGGAGGAATGGTTCCAGCCCTGCCAAGTCCCACGTGGCTGGACACAGCCTCTGCAGGTGCTCCTAGGTCAGAAGGATTTCCCTGTCACCCTGAGCCAAGTCTTTCCCTGCAGCGGGAAGAGGAGGTGAACGGTGACATGGGGCAGTGGAGGGGAAGAGGACTCCATGAGAAGGTGCTTCAGGGAAACACAGAGGATTTTGCTATGTGGTTGAGCAGGACAACTATTTCACTTCTGCCCTCATTTTCAGTTTGCTTTTCTATCAGATGGTGAAACACAGACTCTTGCCTGGCCTGCTCATTTGTAAGAGCCAAATAACTGGCACACAATGCGCTTCCCTGCTTTCCCTGCAGTTAAGCAACATCCCTTTTTACAGATTAATTTAGTGCCTGTGAATCAACCCTTAGCCTGACCTCAACTGACCACCCACTTTCAAGGTGTTTATATTTTCATCCCCAGGCATCTTACTAATAGCTCTCTGGCAGGCTGTGGCTTGCTTCAGGGGGGCTGCTCATCAAGTAGGGTTGAGCAAATGATGAACCACCATTTCAGTGATGTCCGTCTTCATTCCAGTGATTTAATCACAAGTGGCTGGGCTTCCATCTGTTCAAGCTACATAATGGCAAATGCCCGATATAAACTCTTCTCCCACCTTCTTACCAGAATTATTCCTATAAGTGACTGAATGTTTTAGGAAAGGAAACATTTCTCTTCATTAGTAGTGCTTTGTTGTTTAATACAAATTTATGAAATACTGAGAAACACTCACTAATCTGGGTCAAATGTATTTTGCATTTATTATCTGTACCAATAACTAAGGCAATAAAATATTCATGAAAGGGAAAAATAAAAAAGGCTTGTTTTCATAGCTAAGTGCTGACAAATATGTATATAAAACCTATGATACATCAGCTGTGTCATGAAACTAGTATTGCTTGGACAGCTGGCAAATTCCAGGACTTCATCCCTCCACTGCAACAAAAAATCCTGGATTTTAATAGAGTTTTTCAAGGGATATTTTTCATTTATATTTGCTTGGCTATAGTAGAATTAAAAATCTCCTTTATTGACTGTTATATTTGGAACTAATTGTTTTATTGGGAACCAATCTCACAATATGGAAGTACTTCCTCTTAAGTGAATTTAGAAAAGGGCAGATATTCAGGAATGTAATGTTATCTTTCTGAACTCATCCTGCTAACTTTATAGGGAATTTTGCCTTTGATTCTTTGGGACTCAATAGGGCCTTTCACTCAGGAGAGTCAAGGACTGATGTAAGATCAGACAGAGGGATAAGAAACCCAACCTTCTTGTCACCCCCTCCTGTGGAAATTTTGCATATCCCCACACAGAACTACCAGGCTGCTGATAACATTCATATTCTGACTCCTAATAAAACCCTGACTCTCTACTTTATTTTAATTATTCTTGATCCCTTAAATGTAAAATCCCTTTTCCAAATGTTCATTTAAGTGGCTACTATTAAGTCTTTATCAGTTCTGAGCATTTCAGCCTCTTGTACGCAGAAATTTCTCGATCTGACAGAATAAGAAATGCATTTACATGGCCTAAGCTCTTAAATTGTCCCTTTCAATTAATGCCCCATCATGGAGCAATCTGGAAACCATTACTCAGTAACTCTTCATTATAATTGCTTGCAGCTGAATATCCAGGCCTTGGTAATATAAGAATAAAAGAAAACTCAGTTAGTAACAAGTGCAATTGATTCCATTCAGAATTCCCCTGGTGCTTTGCCATGTTTGGCCTGCATGAGAGGAAACAAGAGGATTTTTTTTCTCCTTCCCTCCCCCCCTTTTTTTTTTTTTTTTTCCCCTTTCAGGGCCAGGAAATGAATTGGCAGACATAGGATGGTCTGTGTGCTGCTTGCCTTCATTTTTCAGCTGGTCCTTGTTAAAAATGAGACGGTGGGGCTGCTACTTTTTTTTTCTTTTTTTTTTTTTTTAAGTGGAGGGCTTTTCTGGTAACAGATAAAACTACAATACCTCAATTTGCTGAATGCTAACAGCAACCAGAAACACTCACCTCCTGCACTTTTCATAATCAGAAAAATTTTCTTTAGTTAATTCCAGGATTCCTTGCTGGAGGAATTGTTTTCATCCCCGATTCCAACTTTATGAATACTCCAGCAACTCTGAAGGTGAAACTCTACTGTCTTCCTCTCCCCCAACACTCTGCCAACACTGAAACAGGGACATGGGAGAGAGCTGGGCCTAAATATACGCTCGCTTTGTCCACTTGCAGAGGTGAGACCACTGGCCATACATCAGGAATGAAACTTCCCACTAGGAAGCATTACCCTTGGAAGAAGTCAAGTGGTTCCCTTCAGATAACATCCTGGCTTTCAGACATGCTGTACTGACATTCTACAGAGTACCTGCTCCCAGGGAGTGTTGTTTCCCACCACCTTATTGGAGTCAAGCATGAGACCCTGCACTTCCTCAGCCCCATGGTTCCTCCAGAGATAACAAGCCCTAGCAGCCACAGCAATGCCAAATACCTTGAAGACAGAGTACCTTTCTAAATACGAGAAACAGTAAAGAGGATTAGTAACCATTCCTGAGTCTCCAGGCCACAGTAAAGGGGTTTTACAGCTGTGCGGTGCAGTACAGTATTCAGCTCTGGTGCTTCACTTTTGTTTGACAGTGATGCTCCAGGTCCAGACAGGAAGAGAAGTTTTCGGCAACCCCTACACAGGGTTGTGCTTTCCCCACAGGACCAGTGGAATCCCACTACCACTTTAGGGATGGGGCAGCATCAACAGTAAAGCAAGACAGCCAAGTGGTCTCCATCTGACTCCCCAGGTAGCCACCAAAGAGATGTGTGTGGCAACGAATTCTC
>WAAG01026872.1:32680-48121 GCA_013390105.1 Tichodroma muraria | reverse complement strand
TGTCATTGATTAGATGAGTTTGATTTTCCCCACTTCAGAGACTGACCTTTTTATCCTTAGGTAGTGGTGGCACTGACCAGAGAATTTTGTTTTCATTTTCATTTTTGCCCTGAAATCCACAGGGTTTTTTTTTCCTGAAAGGAAGAGTTGGACTTTGCTGACACTTATATTTCATCTTTATGGCCTGTGGCTGGTATTTTCCATATTCAAGAAATATGCTTCAAAACAGGGATTCATGTAATTCCCTACATGCACCTACGACTTAGCAGGGACAAAAAAGGCTGCCCCTGGCCCAAGAAGTCTTCAGTTGCCATGAAATCTGACTTGATAGTCAAATAATAGACCTAATATGAAAAGAGACTGATTCTTTTATCAGGAAGGGAGGATAGGATGTTCAGAGTGCAGTTAGGAAGCTGCTTGTTGGTGCAATGTTATTTCCTCTGTAGTCAAGTAGAGTTTGTTTGAGTATAGATGGTGAATTGCAACTGTTGTGACTTTTATGAATCTGACAAATGTCCCAGTTTGATGAATTCTGATATACAGAGGAATAGCATGAGTCTCGTTCTGCTTACACCAGTTTACTACTTGTGTAACTCTCCTGTCTGTAGTCACATTTAGTCAGAAGCCGGATTTTGATGATCCTTGTGAATGCCTTCCAACTCAGGATATTCTACAATTCTATATAACCATGTGAAGCAGCCTTGCAGATTTTGTACCAGTGTTTGTTCCACCATGTCCACCAGGCTTTGGATGTCGCACTGCTCTGTTCACACTGTAGCTGAAGTGTGTGATTGACATTCAGGATCTTCTCCTTGCTTCAGGTTCTTAAGCTGCCTTCATTTGATATTGGGGCATCCACATCCATGCAGCAATGGGTGTTCCCATTTCTCTCTCCTAACTTCTTATACTGGGCCACTAGCAATCCTCAGTTGCACATAGTTCCTTGGCTGCATTTTCTCAAGGTCTGCAGTTCCTGGTTACAGACTTTAGTTTTTTTTGTAGATGCTAAACTGTTTTTCTCATCTTATCATAGGATTGTGCTGATGGATGATGCAATGGATTGCCTGATGTCTTTTTCTGATTTCCTCTTTGCTTTCCAGATCCAGTTCTACTACTCAGGTAAATGCCTGGAAGCTGTTGATGTCTCCTGCTTGTAGCATTACAACTTTACAGCATCTCAATCTTTGCATTTTTTTGAAACTTGAAAAGATACGTTTTTTCACACAAAATATATAGCTAGTGGACTCTACTGATGAAAAGCATCAGAGATGTCAAGAGATAAGGAGATTTAATGAGGAGATATCAAATTGTTGTGAATAACGACATACGCACAATTGCTGTGTCTGATGCATTTATTTGTCTTGGCCTTGAGACATAAATTTCCAGCTTTATCTAGACTATGTTAACAGCTAACAATTAGCTTTTACTAGGAACATTTTTTCCCTTTCTTTAAGGAAATTATCCTATCTTGCTGGAGACAGGGTAAGAAAAGCCCACCAACTGGTGCCTTTAAAGGAAAAGCAACTGGACAAATCAATATAATTTTTCCCCTTAATATTTGCTCAACTATGAGCTGGTTTCAGCTCAGAGAGTTTCTGAACTGGGTATAATTCCCATGTATTTGGGGACCCTCAATGGACTCCACTGCCAAGAACTTCTCCAGCCTCCCCTTGAAATCACATAAAATTGTAACCTCCACACCTTTTGGCAAAGAATTGCACAGGTTTGACACCTGTCCTGTGAAGAACCACCTCTCTTGTTTGATTTGAGACCCCCTAGTTGGAAAGCAAAAGGAACACATAATCCATATGAACAGTCTTCATATTGTTGGTCATTTATTGTATTCTATCCCACTTCCTCAGTCTGAGTTTAAACTAAATGGGATACTTCTAAAATTCTTGGCAGGAAAAGTACAAATCAAATAATATTGGTTTGTGTGTGTATATTTTCTCATGCTCACCCACACATATACATCTGTAAAATCCCCAGGTATTTTTAAACTTCAGGAGACGAGCTGGAGAAACTTAGATGAGCATTCAGGTGTTTGTCCTGTTTGAGAAGACTGCTTTCAAATACATCGTACTGTTGCCCTAGCCCTCTAAATTGTGATTGAGGAACAAGAATCTCATTCTGGACAGAAAGAGGAAAGCTTTAGATATGCTCCCAAGCACTGGGTAGTGTGCCACTTTCTCATCTCCTGGCACTCAGCACTTTGTAACATAAAGCTCCTGGATTTGTCCACTCACACTGAAATGGCTCCCTCTGATGGACGTAGCTCGCAATTGGCCTCGACTAGGCGAAACGGGCCAGGTTGGGATACTCAGAAATACTGGCTAGAAGCTGTTGTGAGCATAGTCTGTGGTCAGAGGGTAAACTTGGGTGGCCTTCCGATCTGATCCAACCTGTGAGTTCCCTCTTTCTAGCAGTTAGGAGTCCGCTGCTATCCTTAATACAAATATTTATTTTTCTCGATACTTTATTGTATATACTTCCCTTGTAACCCCACTGTGCATATCACAACTTTATTCATGACAACTCATTGTAAAAAAACAGTTCAAAATGGTGATTTTGAGTTGGGCAGAACCAGGCTTGCAATGCCTTAAGTCAGGGACAGAAAATGTGTTTGGGAAAGTTTTCTCTGATATAACAAATATTTCCATGGAGCTGCAGAACCTCAGCACAGCCTCAGGGCCTGCTGACATCCTGACTTTCCTCTCCACCCACTTCACGCACAGCATTGCACTTCCATTCACTCGGAACTCAAACTGCCACTGGAGTCCTGGCAAGCTCGTTATTGTGTACACACACTCAAAGATCCCATCCCTGTCCTGATCACCAGGCACAGCGCACACACGCAGTCTGTCGTACGCTCTCCCACCAACCCACACACATGCAAACCGCTCCAAATGGAATCTAGATTTGTAAACTGCTGACCACATCCATAAACAAACTTGTTTAAAATTAGACTCCTGCAGTAAACAGTGGGTAGTATGAGGAGCCTGGGGAGAGGCTTTCTGCCAACTCTAGCCCTGACCTGCCCTGGCCCTTCTTCTAGATCCTGTGTTATATTTACTTTGGAGCAGCACGGAGGCAAGCTGGGATACAGCCTGGAGCCCTAACTAACATGCTCCCTTTCCTCCTGTTGCAGTTCAACATAGTTTGTTCCCAACTTGGATGAGTTCTTAATCAGTGGCAAGAGGTGGAGAAGGAAAACATTTTAGACTTACTTCACAAACTAGTTTTGTGTTTGACATTAGCTTTCACGCTTCACTGTTTTATCGGTGTGCTAGCTAGCCTTTGTTCCCTTGAGATGAATCTTCTCAACAGAGTGAGTGACCTCTCATAATCAACCTCATAGGAGGAAGGCAGCAACTTACTTCTATGGAAATGGCCGTATGGGCATGCATAATATCTGTTCTGAACATGCAGGATGCAGTAGAGTTGTGCTTATTTCCAGTCAGTGCTATGTACAACACAAAACAACAGTTTAAGCCACAGTCTGGCAGGTCAGGAGGATGCTTTACTGGTTACAGCCCTGAGTTTTAAATTGCTTTCTGTTCTTTTAGAGTTCCTGGAAAGTGTGGCTGCCATTTATCAAGACCTGCTGGCCGGTAAGAATCCAAATACTGTGATTGTGCCAACATCATCCTCTGGGCAACATCGGCAGCGCCAGCCCCCGAATGACTGCAACCTGCTTGAAGGAGTAGAGGCATCTCTCTTCTACCAGTGCCTGGAGTCCTTGTGTGACAGATCAAAATACAGGTATGAATGGAGTCTAAAATACAAATTTGAAGTCTCCGTCTCTGGAGACCCTTTGTAAGGTTGGAGCTGTGAAGAAAGAGAGGACTTTGAACAAGCTGATATTCCCACATGGCTCTCACTGAAGAAGTACAAAGGGAAACATCATAGCTGAACAGCTTTAACCGAATGAGAGAAACAATTTCATGGACCCAAGAAACATGGGGTTTGAACTGATTGCTTGAAGTAATAGATGGATTTGGGTCTCTGCTCTCCATCTCATTTCTGCATTGACACTTCATCAAGGAGAGATCCATCATGAGTTAGCTAGAGGGGATAAACAAGTGCAGTTGCATCCTTGGGAGCTGAAAGAGCCTACTGGGTGGATGGAGTATGAAGCCTTAGTACCTAGGTGAGTTCACACTGTCAGTCTGTACCTGAACCTCTGTTGGAGCTGGTCTCCCGCTACAGATCTCGGGCACAAGACTAGCTTTAGTTCAGCAGAGGATGGAGCAACACCAGACCTTACTGTATAGCTTTGACAGACACTTTCATCATAGTTTCTTGGAGGTAGTGAGAATACGCCCACTTAAAAGGTCATGGTCTAGAAACACAAAATAACTCAGGACAATAACTCATAACAAGTTCCACCTGATTTCTACTTCAGGTTTCTAAGTCCAGATTTGTGATCCACAAAATTACTGCTGAACCGCTGTCCAGTGCTATAGATATCTAAGCATGGAGTTGATGGGTTGTTTTGTTCCTTTAAACAACAAAAGCTCTACATTGCCTATATGTCCTGAGAACTTCAGATGGGAAGAGTACTGTGGGCCCATCTGGTAGGTCAGGCTTTGCACAGCACTGTGAGGGGAGCCATTCCCAGCCATTCGTGCAGTAGCTCAATACTCAGTCAGGCTTTGGTAACCACTTCTGCCTGAGGGATCACCAGTCCACCCCCACATCTCCCAGGGGTACCACTACACCATTGACTGTTCAACACTTTATGAGGCAGTTTGATTTTGCATGAAGTCGTTCAAGGAGTATTGGTCAAGAGCAAGAATCACCATGAAGATACTGCTTAGAACTCAGGACCAGGGGTTAAGGTGAATATAGAAGAAGGGGATATGCTAATTTAGTCCTTACCTAAATAGTGTTCTCTGACATATTTAGGCTATCATAGGAGAGGTTTTCTTGCCCTTTGGATGACTATCACTGATAATAGTGTGATAACAGCATCGCTGAAGGTGTTCAAAAATGTGTAGACGTGGCAGTTAGGGACATGGTTTAGTGGTGAACCCAGCAGCGCTCCATTACATCTGGACTCAGCAGTCTTAGTCTTTTCCAAACTTAACACTTCTATGAAAGTTTATTGACTTCTGAAAGAAAGTATTTCCCAGAGGATTTTTGAAAAAAAACATGCTAAGAATTGGGATGTCTTTGCCTCTGAATTAATCTAGGCTTTTCTCACTGTGCTTGGAATGAAGACAGGTAAGACTGCTCCTAGGGGTATCCCCCAGCTGAAAGATCTTGAATAACAAATGGGGAGCAGATCCAGTGCTCAATAAGCAAGCTGATGACTGTTCGTTTTAAACTGAGTCAGGGCAACCTGANAAAAAAAAAAAAATTTAGAAGATAAGATGATTTCCGTCTCTCTTTTTCTAGCTGCCCACCTTCTGCTCTTGTGAAGGAAATGCTGAGCGGTGTGCAGAGAATGACCTTCTATGGATTCCTTATGGCTCTTGCAAAGGATCAGGGCATCAATCGAGCCCTAGGTAAGACTTCTCTAAATGATACAGCTCTAGATTTTCGTCTGTATTTCTGTGGAATTTCTTTTGTAGTTATAACCCACATTTTACACTGTCAGGAAGAGATTGAGGGGAAGTTGTTTATCTTTTTATTTACGGATTAACTTTAAAAACAGAACACTTACTGTGCCTTCCTGTCTGCCTGAAGCTGTGGAGCTTCCTCAAAGATTACTGAACTGAGGTGCCATCCTATGTTTTAGCCCTTTGTGCTCCCACAGATTTTAAATGGCTGCTCTCATCTACAAGAAAAGAAGGCACACCTAATGGAAAACCTCTGCTGTCTCCTTGGCTCAAAGGTTAAAAGCCCAGTCTTTCCCAACTCTTCCTCATCTTCCCTCAAGGCACTCTGGTCTTGCCGTTAGCTATCTATGGCCTGCTGAAAATCTGAACGTAAAACACGAACTGCTACAACAATCTGTACCACTACTGTGGGAGCCACAGGGATTTCCAACCAGCATCTCACTGCTTGTTTCTATATTATGCTGGTTTGGAGCAAGGAAGGAGTGTTATATTGGCAAAGGACACTACGTAATCCATCCATAATTCACTCACAGTTTCATATTTCCCCCATATTCCTTGCTTATGCTCTTCCTTCTCCTACAAAGAGGAAAAGAAATGGCTTTTCTGTTTGACAAGACCGTATCCAGGAGATAAATTTAAATGGCAGGAGCAGGGAGGGAGGGTTGTGGGGGAAGGGTTCCCAAACACTCATCTTCGTTCATCTGCACCTAGCAAATCCCCTGGCCATTAAGGGTAGATGTCTCTGTCTGTGGGTAAGTATCCTCTTCTTCTACTTCTGGGCCTGAGTATCTGCCAGTCCCTAATTGCAAAGACAAAACTCAATGAAAAGGTGTACCTTGCCCAAGGGCTGCTTCTTTCGCACAGGTGTGTGTCATAGTACAGTAAAAGTGTGTCTTCCCTGGCTGAGCCCCTTCTTAAAGCAAACCATTTAAGCTGCTAATGCTCCTCTGGGGAAGGGCAGATTATATATCAAAGGTGCATGAATACAGCCTTGCAATCCCCTCTGAAAACAGGCTTAGAAAGCACAGTATTCACTGGGAGGAAGGTGATGCCTGGATGGCAGCAAGCAAAATCTTTTTTTTTCCTTTGCCCTATGAAATCCACTTCTAGTCAAGCATAAAGAAAACAGATGAAAAGGAAAAAAAATCCTGCCCACAGCCTCCATTGTGCCATCTACAAAGTGAGTGGGTTTTCGTTTCCATTAATGTAGGCCTGTCCTCTGGCCCTCTGCCAGCCTCCTGCTGCAGCCTCTCACAGAGGAGGGGTAGCAACCACAAGTCTGACAGGTGCTAGCGTTTTTGGCAAGGAAAGGAGGATTCTTTTCCTGGTGTCTCTTAATCTTTCCTGAAGGGTGATTTCAATAGTCTTTGGTCTGCAGGGGATCACAAGCTCCCCAAAGCCCTTCAGCGAGAGCAATTTCAGGCAGAGGAGGTTTTGGTCCCACAAAGCCAGCAGCTCCTCTTGAGGAACAGGGATAGGGGATTAAAGCAGCTTGTTCAGGCTGGGACAGTGCTGCTGAGTTTGCCAGGAAGACTGGAATCTGCAGTGTATCTCCAATCTCAGTGTTAATTTGTGAATTCTTCAAGTGCCGTTTATCAACTCCCCGAAGTAAATCTTATGCCCTAGAGACTTCACTGTGCACTCTGCAACTACAGAAACAAGCTTTAGTTGCTTACTCTTTTAATTGAGCCCACAAAAAGAAGCAGACTGGGACACTTACGTGGATCTCCTGACACGGTTTTGCAGTGCCTAACTTTACTGCTCATTTACAGGAGGAGTAGACCAGAACCCAAATAAATGGGAGAATCAGTTTTAGTCTAAACTTACTCTAGTTTTCAGGTACTCATCGCTACATTTTTGATGACTGCTGCCAGCCTGCCTCTGTGGGACAGGTGGCTCTCCAGCCTCTCCTTCAAGAGCAAGGTAACAGAGCCAGCAAACAGATTTGCATCCTCCCAAGGAATACAAAGCCCCTTCCCAAAGGTACTGAGTGTAGCACCCAAGTCTCCTGAAAAACCTTAGAAAGAGCATTTCTCACTGTACTGTTGGTATAGAATATCAAATGGGTTTTTTGTCCTGGTGTGCAGTGGTACTCTCCAGGCTCTGGTAGGCAATCTCTGTGCTGTTCTCTGTCATTTCTGTGCTGGCTGATCACACTCTCCCATGACCCCTATACAAGGTAAAATTTGTTAAAGAATTAGGAAGGAGGGCTTTCCTAACAGCCCCATCTTCCTTTCTGGCTCTGCTAAGGTCACAGTGTTTTCAGAGAAGAGCAAGGATTATCAATCAGCTGTTCCAGTCCTGAACCATGTCCTTCAACTGGAGTAGGGTTTCTAATATGAAAAGGAGCATGTTGATCTTATGCTGGGAGGGTACCCAAGTATGGCCCAGACTTTCATGCTTACACCCAGACAGCAAGCAATGCTAGAACACAGTTCATCCACACTTAACTCCTGTAGGCAATGTGCACGAGAGTCAGGCCTGAAGGAAAAGGAAAGTCTGAAGGAAAAGGTTGCACGGAAAACAAAAGCCTTAAATCTGTGGAGTGTTTTGATCCCCAAGATTAGTGCGCTACAAGAAAGGCAGGTGGCACAAAAACATAAATAACTCTCGTTGTACAGTGCATGTTTCAGGCTGTGGCACTGACACCACCACATCTATTACATCTGATACTGGTGACTATCCTGGGCAATGAACAGAGGCCCAGAGTTGACAGACTGCCATCTCCCTGACAGTCAGTACTCTAATTTTGTACAGTGCATGAAAACTCCCAGTCCTCAGGGCTGTAGGAAGTGAGACTACTGAGGCTGCCTCCCATTTAGCCTGAGCTCAGCTATAGCATGTATGAAAGACACGGAAAAAGGATCATCATTCTTTATCTGTCTACGATCCTCAACATTGTGTCCATTTCTCTAAGAGGTATAAGGAGAAGTATTCTCTGCCTTGCAGGCCACATTTTGGATGCTGCTGTGGCTTGAACACTTCTCTTGAAGAATTAATAACCTAACTCTGCTGATACTTTCATTGTTGTTTTTTTTTTCCCCCAGGGGCTCTGCCGGATAAAGGAGATTTGTTTCTGGACCCTGCCATGGATCAGGAACTTGAGAAATTGTAAGTGGAATTGTCTTAACTAGGAGGTAAAGCAACATATTAAAAGGTAGCATGCTGAAGAAGAGTATAATAAAGTACTGTCCTATTCCTCTGCCCTACTACAAAACAACAGAGCTAAAGAGCAGCCTGAACAGGAAGAGATTCTTTCTTTGTGGTGCCTCAGTGCAGTTAACAAAATCCTTACAGAAGTCTTCAGAAACGGGCAGAGTGTGACTCAAAGAGGGATCTAGAGGAAGCAGCAGTCTCTAATGAACAGGGATGTTTGGATGGTGAAAAGTAGGAGTGTTAGAAGGAATGAGATCAGATCAAAAGATATGTTTAAATAGGAGAAGATTCACATAGTCTGGGAGGTACCAGTGTAACGTGTTCCCCCTCTATGCCATGAACATCTTTCCATT
Source organism: Tichodroma muraria (assembly GCA_013390105.1). Taxonomy (NCBI): domain Eukaryota; kingdom Metazoa; phylum Chordata; class Aves; order Passeriformes; family Sittidae; genus Tichodroma; species Tichodroma muraria. The sequence goes on along the minus strand of WAAG01026872.1, from coordinate 39,048 downwards.
CCTGTGCCAGTCTTTGTCCCAAGTTCATTCCAAGAATGCTGCAGAAGTTTTTGCAACATGCTGCCTAGCATTTGTCTTTTCTCTTTCAGAGTAGCTCAGGTTTCAGGGCTTTCTGTCTCTGGCCCTGCCAGCTCCAGTGCAGACACAGCAAATATGCCTGTTCGTAACTCACCCAGGATTAACTCACCTTGGAAACCTCTACACCATCGTCGAAAAATGGATGCTGAGAGTGAAGGCTCCAATGAAGAGACAGACTCCTCTGAAAACTGAAGGTTGTGAGGGTGGGCACCATTCCCATCTTGGGTTTCTTCCAACCCCACTGGAGGAACAGCACCTCCTCCCAGAGCATCTGCTCTAACAGTGGGTTCTGTCTACATCAGCAGTGTGTGTGTGTGGCTGTGCTGATCCCCAGTGCCGGGTTCACCCATCTTTTCCCAGGAACAACTTGCCTTTTTCTTAGCTCCAAATCCGTGCAGGAATAGCGCCTCTGCAGAACCCATTTACAGCTACAGTTATGCTTCCCTCTGCTGGCAGGCAAGACAAGCCAGCAGCCGCTGCCGCCGCTTGGAACCAGCCGGGTATGCTCTCACCGGGGCACTCCCTCCCAGCTCCGCAGTTCAGCAGGTGCGGGAGCGCTAGTACAGGCCACTTGCCGGTGTTTTGTTGTGTATCCCTGTTCAGATTTGGCCCAGATAACAGAGTGGTTAAATCGCCAGCAACAGCTCTGCACTTGTGCTCCATTATTATTCCCAGTAAAGCTGCATCTGCATATGATCAAAGGTAAGGAAATTCCTGAAGTTCCTAAAAAAAGAGCAGCTTAGATATTGCCATGCAACCTGTTTCTGCTTTGTGATTTCTCCTCCATGTGTCCAAGACTTGCCAAAGCAAATACAGCAAATAAGCCAGATTGCAGTAAGTACTGCATGGTGCTCTCTGGCTCCGCTGCTGTACTGAGCGCCCTTCTGTGAGATCTCCCGGTCCCTCCAACAGCATATTATGGTCATTTGGAAAAGTGAATTTCAGAGGATTTGGAAGAGGGTTGTGAAATTCCTCGGCCACAGGTGGTATGGCTTGCAAACATATAGAGCACCTACTGGGGCTGGGGTGGGCAGAAGCACTAAGGGAAAAGGAAGCAGTCCTCAGATGAGATCAAGGTGGGGTTTTTTTGTAAATATTGGTATTGCTGGAGCAGCAGCGTAGCTCTTAAAACTACAAAAATAAGCAGCATCACATTGCATTAATGGCAACCAACTCAGCAGTTTAAACCTCCACAGACGCAAACGCTGCCTGGCCCAGCTCCTGTGCCTCAGCTTGCATAGACTAGTTATTTATTGGGGAACTTCAATTGCTCATGCTTCTTTGGGAGCCTTCTTGCTCCTCGTGGTCATAAAGTGCTGCAGCACAGGCCACTAGGAGCTGGTAACCCAAAGCTTGTAGCAGGGTACCAGCAGGGTTATTTATTTATTGTAAGTTAAATTATTTATGACCTGTGCGTTCTCTCCCAGCTCGGTGAGTGGCTGTGACAGCCTGGCAATAAAGCACGCTGTGTCAGGCCTCTGCTGCGTCTGGCTCTTGGGTCTTCTGGGCTGCCCCAGCCCCTCCTCAGGGGGAGCGGTATCTGGTGGGCAGGACCAGTGCAGGACTCCGGCCATCTTCCAGGGCCCCACCCCTGAGTGCCTGAACTGCCACCACACCACCCTCCCTGCAGCCCCAGCCTAATGCGGGTACTGTGACATTGACACAACTGCGTCAGAGCAGAGACAAGGAACAGGACGACCTTACCCTTACCCCCCTCATGCCTCACCAAGGTGAAACACCAGCAGAGTAGATGCAGCCGAGTAACCCTTCCCCTCCTGCCCACAGCTGCCGCAGCCCCTCAGCTGGGCAGGAGAGGTGAAGCCTGTGCAAGCCTCCTCCCAGTCCGACAGAAGGCTCCAGAACAAACAGCCCCGGCCTCTCTTTTGCTAATGGTGTGTAACTAGCCCTTTCCCAGCCCTCTTCTTACTACCTAGTCCTCAACACCATAGCCCCAGGAAGAGAAGGCACTCTTGTTAAAACCAGAGACCAAGCTGAACAGGACTAAAATGACAGTCCTTACTGCTGCACCTCATGGTTAAGTCAGAGGCTCAGTACTTTGATCTGATCCAAAGCTGGGCAACAAAATAAACCAGGGATCCAGTAAATTTCTTTACTTCTTTACCTGGGCCTTTTTTGCTGATGATGTAGTTAGAAGCTAAAAAAATAATCTTTGATTTGATTTTTTTTTCCTCCCGCATTCATATATGCTGGTTTAGAAGACAGTAAAAAGGACTAGGTCACGGTAAAAGGCAAACCCTGCAAATACAGAGGACTCCACAGCACCATGGATTGGGAGCAGTGATCAGAACTAAAAACAGTCGTGTCACACGATGTTCAGAAAAATAGCATTCCCCTTTTCTCTGTCACTTGATGAGCTAAGGTATGGGCCAAAGAAGGACAGGAGCACTGATGAGGGCAGCCCAGGAGTTCCTGTCATATCTTTTACAGCTATGAGGTTAACCCTGTAAGAAGGCCTGTCTCCACTGGCTAGTAGATAGCAGTGGGTATGAGGGCACATTAGATTTTAATAGAGTGGAATCCAGAGATATTCGAAAAGCATCCTGGGCACAGCCATGTCCTGACCCCCTCCGCTTACCTTCTCCCCTCCCCACCCAACCCAGACAAGTAAGACAATCCTGTGGAGTTTACTCCAGGCAAAGGTGGCATCAGTGCCTCTTGCTGGCTTCCCTTTGCAGTTCCTGGGTCATCAATATGAACCATAACGATCCTAAGGAGGAAACAGACAGAGACACCTTGCTACAAAACTTTTGTGCAAAATCCAGAGACAGATAACAATAAATTGGGAGGGTTGGTATTTTAATGCAGTGTGAGGTTATCTAGACAGGACGCTGTACAAAGGCAGAAAGTAAAATGACCTTGACTTCTAAAATTCTGCCTGGAATTGTGGAAAAAGGTGTATCTGACATAACAAGGTGTCCTGTCCAGCAGGAGGGTAAGGCTGGCCAAGTAGAGTTTGCTGGCCACCTGCAATTGATCAGCTAATTGTACTGCAGTCCACAGCTATAAAAGACAGGCAGACCTATGACTTTCCACATAATTTGAGAAGATAGTGATAATTCCAATGGAAGCCAGGTTATGGTGAAAGTCCCTGAACATGACAATAGCCTTTCTGAAGGTACCATAATATAAACTCACCTGAAGGGAGTTCATCACCCCATTGGCCAAGACAGCCATCTTGCCGGCAACCGATTTCACTCCTTGCTTGAATTGTGCAATATCAGCTGCAGGCAGGACATTTCCAATAGACACACCACCTACAAGAACCAGGAGGAGTTAGCCCAGAGTCCCTCAGCTCCAGAAAGCCCCCTGATCCCCTCCAGTCTAGATCTTCCAAAGCTTCCCCCTTCGTCAACCCAGAGTGCTAACAAACCTGAGTGCGCATTGTCAGCCTCTCCAAACAGGTCTGCAGAGCTGATGGCACTGCTGCCCGAGAGCTGCTGCAGTCGGGATCTGGCTTCATACTGCAGCAGAAAACAAAACACAAAGGTTATACAGGAACAGAACAAAATAGGGCCTGAGCAAACAGGAGGAGGTAAAGCCAGAGCTGTACCAGTTTAAGCACTGCAGAATGCATCTACCTCAGCATCTGCCTCCCGCCCAAAAAACATATCTGAAGAGATAGCTTTAGCCCCTGCAAACTTCTGCCGAGCTTCATTGGATTCCACCATGGATGGCCTGTTCTCAATCTCCCTCCTACTGGTGGGTCTGAGGAAACAAGAGGAGATATCTCGGATTAAGCTCACCAACACAGTAAAGAATCAGATTTCTCTCTCAGACCTATCTAATCAAAGGAAAGCAAGTCATCCTTAAGTGTCAGTTACATTGGGGGTCTCCTCTCCCCACCTCAGGACAGTCAGCACTTGACCACAGAGGTCCATATAAACTTACAGACATGACAGACAAAGAAGCATTGAAGGCCCTTTCACTTGAGGCCCTTTTACTTGGGCCTGTCTGTGACTGTGCAAGTCATTTTCTGCAGCACAAGGCTCCTGCTATTTAACACAGCAGCATCTATGCTACAGCTCCCACATTTATCCTTTGTCCCCCACACAAGGGACACAAGGTACACTAGCGGTGGCAGCACTTTACCTCTCTGAAACCGGCCGGATGCTGGAAACGGTCACCTCTGGTTCCTCCTCTTTTTCCATACCCCATGAAGAGTCCGTTTCCCATCTTGAGCCAAATGCATCTTCGAATGAGAAGGGACTGTATTTGTACCTAGGTACCAAAAATAGGTAATTTACACCAGACATGAAATTCAGAATAAGTAAAGACTACACTGAAGGTCAGTCTTACTTGGGGGGTCCAGATGTGAAGCTTCCACCATCTTCAAACAAGTCCAATTGGGAGCGGGAAGATTTTGCCATCAGCGGCGTCTCTTGCTCAATTACTTGCATCTCAGACATCACCGAGTGTGAAACAGAACTAGCACAAAAAACAGGAAGAGTCAGGGCTGATGGATCTGACAGCATCCAGTCCCTACGACCCAGTCTGCCTCAAAACTGAATCTGGCCTTCACAGGCAGGGCAGCTGGCACAAGTTTTGAGGGATGTCAGCCTCCTTCACCACTTATCTATGCTCCTTCAGAAGTCTTGAGCTACCTTCTTAAAGGATGGATTCTGCAGGGGGACACCTGTCAAGCAGCAGGGCTCTAGTGCTAGACACTGACAGGCCACACAAATCTGTGGAAAAGCTCAAATGAGAATCAGAACCTTTGAACAGAGTCCCTATTCCTTCTTGGGCCCAAAGCGTTTTCAGAAACCAGCATATGAGCACTTTAACTCATCTCCTTATCTATTACAAGAGCAAAGTACTGCCTTCGAGAAACTTTTCCTGAGCAGGGTACCTCAAGACACCCGTCTGTCCTATGCCATCCACAGCCAAATACCTTCTGGACACCAATCCCATGCCCAGCCTCTCTGCTTGTTCACGTTTCTTCCCTTCAAGGTTCTGAAGTTTCTTCTCTTCCTTCTTCCGATCAAGCTGCAGTTCCTGATAAGCCAGTCGCATTGAGGTGACTCTACGAGAAAGAGCCATGGTGGGTGCGAGCTCGTTACCCTCCCTTGCTGCCCACGTTGTAGAGGAACAAGTGGTTAAGTAACCCTGACCACCCTTCAAAACGGCCACTTTCACAACAGCTCTGCCAAAAATCCTTGCACAGAAGCTATTGTTTGTTTTGCCATCTCCTCCACTGGGACTGAACTTTTCTTTGGCTAACCATGATTTCCTCACTGTAAGCATCACGATGTCTATCTTCTCCCCACCCCTGCACCCAGAATGACCCATCCAGTTCAGCCTTTGGCTTTTTCAGTCCTGTCCAAAGGTGAACAGAAACACACAATACAGAAGTATCTGCTCCCTACACTCTTCCAGGAATGCTAATTTGAATAAAATACAGCAGTATAACTTGTGCCCTGCTGCAAAGGCCATATTGCCATATAGCTACTGCTCTTCCTCTCATGCAGTATGTTCTGTAGTCACATTTGGCGATCCTAGGGTGAACAGCATTAACCTCACACTACTTCTGCCTTAGGTATGCAGGGTACTCCTCCCAAACAGGGCACTTACATGGACTCCTCAGCTTGTTTCCTGGACTCTGCTGCCTGCTGCTCCCTCAGCTGTTCTGCCACCTGGGCTTTCCGCTCAATCTCACTGAAGCTCTGGCTGCTGACTTTCTGGGCTCCAAGACCTTTCTTTGCACCCAGCTTGAAAAACAAAAACAAAAGCCTGTGAATTCTTCATCCTAGACTGTTCATTGTAGCAGAAAACCTGGATCCTATTTCTTGCTGCACCAATAAGGCCTTCAGTCTCCCTGTGTAGTCACAGCCTACAGACCCGAAAGAGCTTGCAACACAGTATGGAAGAACACCCAAGAGTTAACCCACCAGTGGCCAACACTTAGAGGTCAACCACATATGCTTCAGACCACAACCAGTAATGATCCAGAACATAATTTTTTCAGCAATAATATACAGGCTGCTTAAGGTCTCCTTTCCCCAAAACAGATATCTACAGCTTTGTCACACACCTTTGTTAAGCAGAAGGCAAGGATCAGGGAAATGACAGAAGAAATGCAAGACATGCTTTACCTCCCCTCCATAAAAGAGCTCAGACATACCCCTTTCTTGGCAGCTCCTGGCTTCTTCTTTCCAATGAGGGAGGATTTAAGTTCTGGAAAAGGAGGGAAGCAGCAAATAAGCACAAGGGAGTTAATTTAAGAGGCCAAAATAAGACAGCAACCCACACAAATATCCACAGTCCAGCTGCAT